>QJNS01000753.1:0-12063 GCA_004154925.1 Monosporascus cannonballus
TTTTTTTTTTTTTTTTGGGTTAACCCCCCCCCCCCCCCCAACGACCACGCAGGGGTTGTTCTCCAGAAGACCGGCTGGCTGGCTTGTCAACATAAATGGGTGAGGCGATGCGCCACAGATCTCGAGGGAAGACTGACTGAGTCCAAGGCGCGACCAAGTAATTAGGCCGCGTTATCGCTGTCTAAGGAAGGTAGCTGCTACTCGTCTATCCACTTTGATTTCCTGTCGGGGACGCCTGACTGACTGACAGAAGAAATCTATATTCTCCGGGTCCGCAATTCGTAGTTCAGCGGACGTGAGGAAACACCCGAGATCGTAGGACACACGAGGACACTAAACTCTGAGCTGGTATGGTGTCTGACAGGGGTATATGTAGATACTGGCAGCTCCCAGAGTCTCGGAAGGAAGAGAACTAAAGGAGAGCGCATCCCCGGGGAAACGACGACACCAACCCCTATCGGGAGATGGGTAAGACGAATCACTACACAGAGGAATATAGGTCTAAACACGTAGATCTCCCCTCATACCCATCAAACTAGAAAAAAGCGTGATCGTCATACACCAAAGAGTAGACAGACAAAGAGAGATATCGGCAACGGGAGCAGCCCATCCCCGGGCCCGCACATGACCCCAACTCCGACACTCCATCCAGCCGCCGGATCCATGATTCCGTCGCGTCGTCATCGTTCCGTGAAAATAATCATACGCCTCACGCGTCCCCGTCGTCGCTCAGGAGCTCGTCGACGAGCGATTGTTGCTGCATGACCGTATCCCCATCCCCATCCCCTTCGCCGTTCTCGGGCTCCTCCTCCTCATCGATGCGCTCCGGCTGACGCGGCACGACGGTCGTGTCGCCCGTCACCGTCCTGTTATCGTCATCATCGTCGTCGTCGTCGTCGTTGTTGTCTTCGTCATCGCCCCTCACCGACGACGGCGCGGCCGAGACGCTCCTGCTGACGCTGCGCCGCGACGTGGTCGACCCGGCCGCCGACATCTTGTCCGTCTGCTGGTTGCTGTCGAGGCTGTTGACTATCTTGCCGAGGCTGACGTGGATCTTGTACAGCGCGTTCCTGCTCGTCGCGTCCGAGAGCAGGTTCTCCTCGACGGCGACAGACACGTCCTCGTACAGCGCGCGGATCTTGTCCTCGGACGATGTGGGCGAGATGTACAGCTTACCGAGAAGCGGGGCTATGGTTTTCTTTTCCTCTTCTGTTGGGTTATGTATTAGCATGCGGACAAACCGAACAAACAAAGGAACGGGAGACGGTAGAGGGGAAAGTGAAGGCCTACTGCTGAAGTTACTGGTCAGCTTCTCGAGGATATCGCTTGCAAAGTCGAGATGCACGTCGCAGTTGACATTCTTCTTCTCTGCCGGGTCCATGGCGACACCGGGGACATAGCACTTGCGCGGATCCGTCCAGTCAACGAGACAGGCGCCGATGGAGTTCAGCGTGGCCATCTCGTCGTTGACATCGACCTCGTCGTCGTCCTCGAGCCCCTCCCGCACGTTATAGAGCGCGTGCAGGGCGTCGAGGGCCACGCGGCGCATCAGGTCCTGGTTCTCGGCGCGGGAGAAGCAGAACACGGGTAGGAAATAGTTGAGAGCCTGGCGGACACCCTGGTTGCCGTTGGTTGCCGGGTCGAAGGAGGCTACGACGAGTGTCTTGAGCAGCTCGGCGGAGACCTCGGGGTCGGTAACGATGCGGCCGAGCAGAAGCTTGGACACGGCGAGGGTGGCGGCGGCCTGGACCTCGGGCGGGTTCCTGGAGCTGTGGCTGGAGCGCAGGGCGCGCGTATAGACCTTGAGGAGAGTTGGGTTCGACGACAGCAGCTGTGCGCCGTGCACGTTGAGGATGTCGGTCAGGATATGCAAAGCTGTGATCTGCAGGGCTGCGTGTCCCTTGCTGAAGAAGTGCATGAACAGGCCCAGGTTCTCCTCGGCGAGCGAGCGGTCGAGAAGCGAGCACAGGCCGAGACAGACGAGCCCGCGCTCCCGGACCGGCGCCTCGTGGCTGCGGACGGCCGGCACGACGAGGTTGTTGAGCATCGAGACCAAGTGGTCGTTTTGCTGCAGGCTGCCCTCGACGTGCGTGAGCATGCACTGCACGATGTGCAGGCACTTCATGTTGACCATGATCTCCTTGATGGCTTTTTCGCGGGCCTCCTCCTCGCTCATGTTCGCCTCCTTGCCACGCTTGCCATTATTGGGCGGCGTGCTGTCACCGCTCACTTCGGAACGAGCCGAGTGGAAGCTTTCGTTATCATCGGCATCACCTTCGGCCGGCTCGTCGACCAAGGTGTCATGCACGTCTGCCACAGCTTCGAGGACGATGCTACAGAATTCCTTCTCGCCAGCGGCATCCGGGGCGCAGATATCCCGGAGGGCCTCGACCGTAAGTTTAGTAATCTCATCCGGGAGTTCGGGATTGGAAAGACTCTGCCGAAGCAGGGAAAACATCTTACGTCGCCCGACCTCGTCAGAGTAGTCCAGGGTGAGAATGATATGGAGTAGTTGCTCGACGATGAATTCCTGTTCAACAGTGTCCTCTTCTTCCTCATCGTCTTCCTGGCTGGCCTGGCTGTTAACCCTCTTGATGGCCTCAATCAGGACGTTCAGGTAGCGCTCAAGGAAGAAGGCCAGTTTGGTGACCTCCGGAAGCTTTTCTTCAACCAAGGATTCGTACTTCCGGTTGCCTTCGGTGCGGCAGAAATCATTGAAGCTCCGAGCCATAAAGACGGATTCGGCAGTCAGCGTCTCCCAGAAATTGTCGTCAAAGGCGACGGCCTCGCGGTAATCCGGCCGTCCCTCCCAGAAACCCTTCATAGCTTCCAAGGCCACCCCGTTTTCCACGCCGGAGTTGAGGACATCGATACGCTCAAGCAGTTCCAGGAGTCCATCGAAGCTGGGCGCTGCGTTTTCGGCTGGCTTCTCACCATCTACGGGCTGATCGACTCCGGCGCAGTCCTCAATCCATCGCTCGCGGAAAAGCCTGCCGGCAGCTTTCCGAACATTCTCGTCTCTGTCTCTGAGACCCCAGCGCAGGAGCTTCTCACGCATGGATAGCGACAAGTGGCGGAAGTCACCCAAGGCAGGGAGAAGCTTGGAGTAGACAGCACGGCGCGTACCTGCGTCCTGGTCTCTAGCTCTCTCGAGGAGGTAGGGGAGAGTGTTAGGCAGGATGGGCAAGTTCACAAGGAGCGACCTCCTCACGTCGGCGCTGGGGTCATTCTGTAGGACCTCGAGGAGTTTCTCGAGCAGTCCCGTCTCGGCATTATCATCGCTGTCGTCCGAGTTGACCATGCCCTCGACCTGATTACCGGCCAATCGGCCGAGGCCCAAAACAGCCTGTGCCCGAACCATTGCCTCCTTGTCGCGTATCCTCTTGAGAAGGCCGAGTCGCAGCTTCTGAAAGAGATCATCGTCGATGGCGTCGAGCGAGTTGATGATATGAGATATCAACTGGGTAGACCTGAATCGGACGAACTTGTCCTTGGCAGTGAGCAGGGGGAGGATGGTCTCCATGACTTGAGTGGTAAGACGAGTGCTAGGTGTCTCTGGCATGGTACTGGCATCGACGTCATTCTCACCAAGCAGCTCGTTGTCTTTGTCGTTGGCATATCGCAGAAACAGCCCGACGAAGCGGATAACCTTGTCACCGGCGCCTTCGCTCTTTTTGACAGGCATGGCTCTCAGGACACAGCGGGTGAATTCATTGTTGAAGTCATCCTCGCCGAAGTCGGTCTTGGACAGCGACGATGGGGACTTGTTGGGGCGCGTAGGCTCATAACAGCAGGTCTCATGGATCTTGCGGAGGGTGACGACAAGCTTTCGATGGGTGGCGGTCGTCTTCTGAGCGTCGCGGAATATGGCGCATATCTGGGATCGTAGGGCACTGTCTGGCGCCTCTTCGGGAATATCAACGTTGGAAGATGCTTTATGCGAGGCGGTAGCTGCCGCGCGAGTTGATCGTGAGGATACTCTGGCTGGCATCGTGTCTTGAAGCTGTCTGTGTATGACTAAAACACGGACTTAACAGCATCCATACAGAAACCAACTACTGATCTGTATCTGCTTTTGGTATTAATAGTATGGAGGAAATGCTACGACCGATGAGGGCGCATCGACGCCGGGTGATTTCGAAAAGGACAATTGTTGGATCTCAAGTAAACAATGGTGACGGGTGAATCTGGTGGAATGATAGACTCTAGCGACGCAGTGTCATATTCCCAAAAGGGAGAAGGCAGATGGAGCCGGGCTCGAAGTCGACGACAACCTATTCAACGTTAGGTTGTCTTAGATTGTGGGCTGAGTATCCAGAATCGACAATGACGCGCATCGCATTATTTCGTGGACGGGATGTTTTGTGTAGTTTCGGGATCGCGCCGCCCATTTCGTTGATAAGCTGAATACTAAGGTAAGGGTACCTAATCTCTAGCGATTGAGGGTCCACGTTAGAGGGGCTTATCGGGGCATTTCCCCCGCAAAGCAGCTCTGCGGACACAGCTGCTGGGGCAACCACTAGTGCCGTAAGCCACGTCCACTAGGGGGGCCAAGCACACAGATATGCGGCTTATATGGTGGGGATGCCTAGACCCCCCTTATCGGCTTCTTATCAGTGCTGTAGTTCCACTTTGTTTTTTCCTCATTCCTGCAGTCAATGTTCAATCAAAAGTTGGGTCGGTTCTTGAAGAAGCAGATCTAACCGTTTGATACTTTTCATCCTTGACAAGTCAAAGACACCGGGGCTCAGCAGCACGACTCTACCCTCATCAAACCTCCAGGCTAATAAGTATCAAAAGGTTTGTCACAATGGGAAGCAAGAGGCGCAGGACACAGCCCGCAGAACCGACTGTTCCTTCAGAGGCGCAGACGCAGGACGGCGAACCTGGTACCGATCATGAACATGGACATGATCAAGGTCAGGATCACGGACACCCGGCAAAGAAAGCTCGGGTTGAAGCAAGCAGAACCCTATTCGTGCGATCATTACCGCCTACCGCGACGGCCGACAGTTTGACCGAATTCTTTTCGCAACATTTCCCTGTTAAGCATGCCACCGTAATTCTCGATCCTAAGACCAAGACGTCCAGAGGCTACGGATTTGTCACATTCACTGATGCCGACGATGCGAAAGATGCCAAGGATAAGCTGCAGAAGGAAAAGTTTGACGGGCGCCCGCTGCTCCTCGAGATCGCTGAGCACCGTCACCGTCAAGGTGCTGCAGTCGTAGAAGCTGTCGCAAAGAAGCAGGAGAGACAGGCCGCCCTTGCCGAGGCTCGAAAGGCGCCTAAGCTGATCGTACGGAACCTACCTTGGAGCATCAAAACCTCGGACCAGCTGGCGGCCCTATTTCGAAGTTATGGCAAGGTCAAGTTTGCCGACCTCCCACAGTCGAAGGGCAAGCTGGCTGGCTTTGGCTTCGTCACCATCCGTGGACGCAAGAATGCCCAGAATGCCATGGATTCTGTCAATGGCAAGGTAGTCGACGGAAGAACCTTGGCTGTCGACTGGGCCGTCGACAAGAAGCAGTGGGACCAGCTGCAACAGAAGGATACCAAAGCCGCGGAGACGAGCCAGACTTCACAAGGGAAGGAGGATGACACCTCGAGCGAAGAAGATGATGATCAAGGAGAAAAGGAAAAGGATGATGAAGATGACATGGACGACGACTTGAAGAACTTCATGGAGAACCATATGCATAACATGGAAGACGAGGATAGCAATGCCGAAGATGATACGGACGGGGAGTCCGACGGAGCGCAAGAGGCGGGACAAAATGGCGCTCCCTCCGCTCCCGCGAAACCGCTTAATACCGACAACAGCAGTACGCTCTTCATCCGCAATCTACCCTTCACGACCACCGACGAGCAGCTCAAGAGTCATTTCGAACAGTTCGGCCGTATCCGTTATGCCCGTGTGGTGATCGACCGTGCCACTGATCGGCCAACTGGCACGGGATTCGTCTGCTTTGCCACCGAGTCTGATTCGAAGGCCTGCCTGAAAGGAGCTCCGCGCCCACGGCAGCTGCCAGTCTCGACGAAGAAGCCGTCCATACTGCAGGATGAGATGGCGGATCCGGAGGGGAAGTATACCATCGAAGGGCGTATCCTCCAGGTCTCGCAAGCCGTCAGCAAGGACGAGGCAACACGGCTTGCCGAGACAGGAGCCGCTGCACGTGAGGGCAGGGACAAGGACAAGCGCCGGCTTTACCTCCTCTCGGAGGGCACCGTCACCCAGAACTCTCCGTTGTATAACATGCTGTCGCCTGCCGAGGTCAAGACCCGCGAGGACAGCGCCGCGCAGCGGAAGAAGCTCATCCAGACCAACCCGAGCCTCCACCTGAGTCTTACGAGGCTCGCAGTGCGCAACATACCGCGCGACGTGGACTCCAAGGCCCTCAAGCAGTTAGCGCGACAGGCCATCGTCGAGTTCGCCAAAGACGCGAAGGAGGGCCGTCGCCAGCCGCTGAGCCAGGAGGAGAAGACGCGGGGCGGCGAGGAGGACCGGGAGGCCGAGCGCAGGCGCAAGGAGAAGGGGAAGGGCGTGGTGAAGCAGGCGAAGGTCGTGTTCGAGAACAGGCAGGGCAGCAAGGTGCCCGAGGGCGACGCCGCCGGCCGGAGCCGCGGGTACGGCTTCATCGAGTACACGTCACACCGGTGGGCGCTCATGGGGCTGCGGTGGCTCAACGGCCACGCGCTGAAGAGCGCGAGCAGCGGCAAGACGCAGAGGTTGATCGTCGAGTTCGCCATCGAGAACGCGCAGGTCGTGAACAGGCGCAGGGAGCAGCAGGAGAAGGCCAGGACCAGGAAGCAGGAGCAAGATGAGGAGGAGGAGCAGGCGTCAGATGAAGAAGAAGGGGAAGGGACGGGGAACCGGAAGGGAAAGGGGAAGAGCCTGCTGAAGGGTAAGGACTTCGCGGTGTCCAAGGGGAAGAGGCAGACGAGGAAGGGGAATCGGAGGGGTGATGCGGAGGACAAGAGTGAGGGCAATAATGGCGAAAGCGAAGGCGGTTCCGCCCAGGGTTCCCTGAAGCAGAAGATCATTGCCAGGAAGCGGATGGTGCGGAAGAAGAAGGTCCAGGCCAGGCGTTCGTAATGGGAGACGAGCACATCAAGGCTAGAAGAGATAGTATTGCTTGGAGGTTTGCCCACTTAGCGCCTACTGGTAGTAGTTAGGTCAATGAATCCCTAGGTTAAGAAGCTGTCTGTGATTAGCTGGCGCTTCAACAGGAGGACTGCTCAGGCGAGCTAAGACTCCGAACGAGGTGGGCGTGGAGAGGATACGATGGATATCGATACCAAGTTCAATCTGAGTGGAGTATCTGCTACCTACTTCAAGTTGACATAACTTAGCTATTTAATAGCCCCCCCAAAAGACAATACACCACGGAGCCAACGGTTATTCAGGAGTGAGTCTCAAGGGCTGTGCGGTTCAATGCCAAAACCAGCCACCCTTCTGCTGCCCGCTCTTCGCCGGCGGCGCCTTGGCCTCGGCGCCATCATTGGAAGTCCTCTCGTCCTCTCTCTTGCCACCCATCCAGAAGTCGAGTCGTTGGACAGGACCGCCCCATCGCCCTTCGACGGATCCAGGAGCACCAGACCATGTCCGCGTGCTCGTCGTCGACTTGCTGCGTGAAACGAGGTTGTCGTCGGCGTCGTAGCGCTCGGTCGTGGTGGTGACCTCGGTGCGCCCGCTCGCCTTGTCCTCGTGGCGGCGGACCGTCCGGATGGTCCTGCCGCCGTCGAGGTTCTCGGTCGTCTCGGTGGTCTCCGAGTTCATCGGTTGTTGTTGGTCTGCTGCCGCCGCTGTGGTCTTGTCCGCTGAGGCGATGACGGCTTTCGGCTGCTGGTATCCTCCGAGGACCGCGAATGCCGCGGCGGTAGAGTAAAGGTCCTCTTCCGTCTCAGGTTGTTGCGGCGGTGGTGCTGTGACGCCTTCGTCGGAGGGCGTTGCGGCGTTCCGCTTGGGGGATGCTTCTTCTTCGTCGCCCAACGCATATGTCGGGCACTCGTTCGACGCCTTTCCGTTCCATCCCCAGCCCCAGACCTTATCCCAGCCTCCGAACCCGTCCTTCGACGGCTTAAACATCAGCTTGGACCCCGTGCCGTCGGCGCTATTCTCGGCCGCTTGGAGCCAGCGGCGGCGGGCCGCAAACCAAGGGTCGCGCGACAATCCCCATTCATGTCGCTCGGGTTCCGGGACGGCGAGACGCGGAAAGTACGAATGCCACAATCCCAGGAGACCCAGCTTGGTCGTCCAGTCGGCGACGTGCAGGCCCCTTTCGCCGGGGAGCCGGAAGAGACGCCAGCCCGAGAATTCTTCGAAGGCCCTGCCGAACAGGCGCCCATTCACGTCGGGCAGGGGGTATCCGGCACTTACGAATAGGAGGTCCTCGAATGCGTCTCGGAAGGTGAACTGTGGATCCGAAGACGGAGATGAGGACGAGGAAGAGGAGGACCACGGAGGAAATGTGAAGGAGAAATGGAAGTAGTGCGGGGTGTCCCGCGGTACGGGCTGTCGTAGGTGTTGCAGGTTGAGCGGGGAGTAGGGGGAGTGGACGGCCCAGTTGTAGACGCCGTCTAGGTCGGTGGCCGATTCTGAACTACCTCCGTCCTCGTGGTGATCTGAACTAGGGATGATACCGGAACCTCTAGGAGCCGTCGGCGACATATCCCGAGTTATAATTGGTGTTGCGGATGATGAATCGTCCTGGCGGCGTAAGTGTAAGTCCAGCGTAGTTGGGAGGGTCCAGAGGAAGGAACTCCAGGTCTCGAAGCCGCGCTGGATGTTGTCGTCGACGTGGTTCTTGAAGCGGATGAATGGGTTGCCACTTCGGCTCTCAGGGCCATTGCCACTGCCGCCATCATTACGGGGATCCCCAGCGGAGGTAGGCATCGTGGCTCATTCCTCTCCTAAGGCTAAGGATTTATTTGTCCTTCCTTCCGGTATACTATGTAAGTGGCCTGGGAAGAGAAAGGCTACTGGTAATGCGCGTACGGATAAAAGTTGGTCAATCAGAACATTTAATCTCTCTATTTAGCTAGGTAAGAAGGATGACTTGAGCGAGTTATACACGTCGGAGGGGTCGTCAAGTTTAGACTTCACGCGCAACCATAACTCAGTATATAGGTAGGTTTACTTAGAAGGCATGCATTCTTAGAGGATGCGGAGGGCCAAGCCCGAGCTCGATAGTTCGGTGAAGTTCTACAGTACCTTAGGTACCTGCTCAGTAGCGTACTACATACAGACCCCCGGTACTCGTCCAGGCCGCGCTAACTTAGGCTCTTTGACGTCAACTGGGGCGGCCCCCTCCCCCCCCGGCAGCACGCAAAAAAGTGCCCGCTGAAGATCGAGCCAGCAGGGTGTCCAGTCCACTTGTTGTTGAGCCTGCATGTGGCTCCACGCGCATGGGACGGACGAACAGCGGGCTCGATTCTTGTCGCGCGCCGTCTACAAGGGACACTTGGCACTACGTACGTTAGTAATTAAGAGAACACATTGCGATGGACGCAAATCCTCCTTAAACACAGGATCAATTCATGGAATCGCAAACAACAAATACCCTCTCCGCGATAGACAGATGTGGTGGTGGATATGCACCGCCAATATGGACATGGACATGGACGCGGCTTCTCCTTTTTATCCGCCTCGGCTGTCCTTCTGATCGTAGCCAATCTGCTGATACCCGCCGCTATCCTCATCTTTGCGACGGGCTTCTTTCCTTACAAGCCCTTCCTGCCGGGGCTGGCCCAATACCAGCCCGTGGTGGCATCAGGGTCGCCTCCCAAGCCGCCTTTCGACCGTGTCATTTTCATGGTCGTTGATGCCCTGCGCAGGTGTGATGTTGCCTCTCTGCCCTGTCGAATTCGGTCACTAACTATGGAAACAGCGACTTCGTATATCTCGACGGCTCCGGGTTCGAATATACGCAACAGTAAGCACACAGTCGTAAACCAATCGCTCGTGTTCCAATGCCTCGCTGACAGCTTTGCCTTCCAACCGCCAGGCTGATCGCCAATGGCGTCGCTATACCCTTCACGGCCCATGCCACGTCTCCGACCATCACCATGCCGCGCATCAAAGCCATGACCACCGGCTCCACGCCTTCGTTCCTCGACGCCATACTGAGTTTCGACGAAGCCGACACCTCCTCTACCCTAGCCGCCCAGGACACCTGGCTGGCCCAGATGAAGGCCAAGGGGACGGGGAAGCTGGTCATGTACGGCGACGACACCTGGTTGAAGCTGTTCCCCGGCACCTTCGACCGGGCCGACGGGACCTCGAGCTTCTTCGTCTCCGATTTCACCGAGGTTGACAACAATGTCACGAGGCACATCGCCGACGAGTTGCGCAACGATGATTGGAACGCCATGGTTCTGCATTATCTGGGCCTCGATCACATCGGTCACAAAACCGGACCGAGAGGCCCAAATATGATCCCCAAACAGCGCGAGATGGACGACATCGTTCGAGACATATACGAGGCCATGCAGACGCAGGCCCATCTCGCGTCGGCGCTCCTGGTAGTAGCTGGGGACCACGGTATGAATGATGCCGGCAATCATGGCGCTTCATCTCCCGGAGAAACGTCAGCCGCTTTGGTTTTCATTTCGCCCAAGTTGAAGGCCATCTCGAAGGGCGTGAAGGCGCCGGCAGATTTCGCTGAAGATTTTCGATATTACGATGTAGTCGAACAATCGGATCTCGCGCCGACTCTCGGCGCTCTACTCGGATTCCCGATCCCCAAGAATAACCTCGGGGCCTTCATACCCGACTTCCTACCTCTTTGGCCGCACAGTGAGTCGCCTGGTTAAGGGGATCAAGCGATATCTGCTAATTCGCGTTAGGGAAGGATCAGCTCCATCTCCTTACACAGAACGCAGTGCAGGTTTTTGACATCATAGCAGCTGCTTTCGGCAGCGCCGTGTCTGCCTGTCGATTGCAGAGTAGGCAATGCTCTCGACTTCCTTCGCCCGCGGGAGAATTGGCAGCCGAATGGGCCATTATCGAAGATAGTGCGGCGGCTGCGGTTGGGGATGAATCGCGTGACTCGCTGGATAGCTGGCATGATCAAACTTCAGATGTTTTCAAGGTTCAAAGCTTCACCCGAGCTTGTGCACCTGATACACTGTGCTAACGGACTACAGTGGCTAAACAAGGCCCAGAGTTTGATGAGTAGCATGGCTAGCAACTACGACATGAACAGGTTGGCTACGGGTGCGATAGCAGCTATGATAGCCCTCGGGGCAGCCATGATTGCAGTTGTACTATCTCCCCAAACCGGAGCCGGCAACTGGGTGCCATTCGGCCTTATCACGATCCTATACGGAATTATGATGTTTGCTAGCAGCTATGTCGAGGAAGAACACCACTTCTGGTACTGGACTACTTCAGCCTGGCTCATGCTACTCGGTTTCAAAAGGTATCCAATGACGATGCCTCCTTCCTCCTTTTCCCTTGCTGGGATCCCACAGCTAACGCGGAGCCAGGTCTGCATCTCGGCCCTCAAACACGGTCCGCAGCTCATTGCCCGTAATTCTAGCGACAATGACGGCCTTCCGAGTCGTAAAAGCCTGGAACCAGACTGGTCAGAAATTCGCGGGGGAGCCAGATATCGTCACTTTGTTCCTAACGCCGCACCCCACACTGCTCTGGTGTTTCGTCATCCTGAGCTACTCTCTCATCGCCGGGCAACTGTTCGGCGCCTTGAGCACCGGGATTCCCATGCTTATCTCCGGGTCGCTTGTATCGGGCCTTCTGCTGCTAGCACTGTCCTTTAAGCTTGCCTTCACATTGGAAGACGCCCCGGAGCTAGTGGTCGGGTTCGCACGAAGGCTTGCCGACGTCCTCGTGTTTGAAGGCGGTCCAGACTTGGTAACCAGGGCCAGAGCTGTATTCACCGGGTTAGGTCTTACCGCGCTCTGGCCGGTGGGGCTGTTGATTACCCGCCCGTCCTGGACCCCTAATCGGAAACAAGGTGAGCATCAGCTTAGGGTTCCCGCGTGAATCGGGGGGGGGGGGGGCGCGGGGCGGGGGGGGGGGGGGGGGGGGGGTGGGGGGGG
>QJNS01000753.1:12073-76729 GCA_004154925.1 Monosporascus cannonballus
GCCCCCCCCCCCCCCCCTTTTCTCTTCCATCTTGCCCATTTCTCGATTTGGAATCGCTCAATGCTGAGACAACTTCAACAGCCATGAGCACCCTACACCACGTGCTAACTCTCTTCCTTCTTACTCAATCTCGAACGACCAATATCCCACTCTTCTTACTATTCCAAGTGATCTGCGCCCTTTTGGGCTCACTGAGATTACATACCATGGAGGCGTCGATAACAACCCTCCTATTGCAATTCGCGAGCTTCTTCGCGATGGGCGGCAACAACGCCATGTCGGGCGTCGACCTGTCGAGCGCCTACAACGGCATCAGCGATTTCAGCGTCGTGGCCGTCGGGGCATTGACCTTCGTCAGTAACTGGGCTGCGAGTGTGTGGTGGACGAGCGCGGGGCATCTCATGCTGCTCGAGATCATAACTCCGGCGGCGGCGGCATCGGCTACGCGGCGGCAAAACAGGGACGGGAAGGGAGAGGAACGGAGGAAAGCGGCGGTCCAGGGCATTGGCGAAGGAGAGGCTTGGGAGGTATGGAGGCAGCATGTGGGGCTGTTGACGGTGTTCACGGCGGCCAGCCTCGTGGCTGTTATGATTGCGTGCACGGTGCTCCGTACGCATCTATTCATCTGGACGGTGTTCTCCCCGAAGTACCTGTACAGCATGGCGTGGAGCCTGGGCATGCACCTAGGTGTGAATATTGTATTTGGGGGATTGCTATTCTGGCTCGGCCTACATGTGCACTAACTTCAGAGCGGAAGCACCGTACCTACCCTCTACCTAAGGCATGTAAATGATA
Organism: Monosporascus cannonballus; assembly: GCA_004154925.1. Lineage (NCBI taxonomy): Eukaryota > Fungi > Ascomycota > Sordariomycetes > Xylariales > Monosporascus > Monosporascus cannonballus. Next base: position 12,869 of record QJNS01000753.1, read on the forward strand.
ATAATAAGTGTTACAGGATCTCGTCCCTCTGCGGCTGGCATCGCATGCCTTCTATGCGGATGAAAACGTCTCGTGCGTAAACATTCCCCTGGGAAAGCGGGAAAGGGGTTGCATATGACCAACCCCAACGTGGGCCATTCAGTCGGGTCCCTTGTGAGTCGGGGCGGATACTAAAAGCTCCGATCGTTGCGCCTAACCTATTCCGTACTGGACTTAGAGCGATGTCAAGCTTTTCGGCAGCTCTGGATGGATGCACATTGCAGTGTGATTGATTCCAGTCTGGTGCTTCTCCAGAAGGGAACGAAATTGCGAAATAAGCAAAAATGAAAATATGAAGACACTGGATTCCGGATAGGTAAGCACGCTTTTGGACTCCAACCGTGTACGATCGGTTACCGGATTCCGTAATGGGCCTTTGTCCCAATATAACAATTTTTTTAAGCTTGTCATCCTGACTTCTCTCTGACCACACTTTGTCTCTCTTGTGTCTTCTTATCTGCCTCTCGGCGTGATGATCATGTAATCAACCAAGGGCATATTCTCGATGGATGGCTTCCATTTTACTGTGCCATTTTATTACACGACTTACCTTAAGGGAGCTGTTCGACAGTACGAATACCCATCTCACCTGCGTGGGGTCTCCCAGCTCCATTTTCTCGTACGTTTCGCATTGTCGCATTGTTCGCGCGCTTTCCGAGATCGAGCGCTCTTGTGTTTTCGCATTTATCTACGTTCTTTAATCATCTTCCGCTTCTCGCTGTTGTTGGCTCCGCCATATACACTCAGACAAACGGACAGCATATAGTTTCACATATAATTATAACCTCCTAGTCGTCACAAGCTTCACCGAGACGGCGTGCACCCCGCGTCAGCCCCGTTCCCTTTCTATGCAATTTTCCATGGATAACAGATTTGGTCGGAAGAGACGATCATGTGGCGACGAACCTACTTATTTCTGGTGATAGTTCGGCTATGGTTGGCCTTGTCGCCGAGCTATCTCCACCCCGATGAGAACTTCCAAGGGCCCGAGGCCATCGCCGGCCAGATCTTCAGCTATCCCGTCCGTCTGACCTGGGAGTTCACGAGCGAGAACCCTATCCGAAGCGTTTTTCCCTTGTGGCCCGTCCACGGCCTGCCCATGCTCCTTCTGCGATGGCTGTGGGTTGGCAACGGTAATGACGGCGAGGTCCCGCCTATCGCCGTTTTCTATACCTTGAGGGTGCTCATGTTCGTCCTGAGCTTCGTATTGGAAGACTGGGCTATCCACGAACTCGTCCAGTCGTCCCGACATCGTCGCGTCGCCGTTCTACTCGTCGCTTCATCCTACGTCACCTGGACCTTTCAAACCCATACCTTCTCCAACTCCGTCGAGACCCTCGTCGTCGCCTGGAGTCTCGTCCTGATCGGGCGCATTCTCGAGACAAGGCAGGGCGCTTCTGTGATGGCGTCTACCATGCTGGGTATCGTCGGTGTCTTTGGCGTCTTCAATAGGATCACGTTTCCTGCCTTCTTGCTAATCCCCGGACTTCGACTGATACCCCATTTCATAAATAAGTAAGTCAAGCCAACCCTCGTCGCTCATCCCCGCTTACGCTAGGGTCGCCCATCTTGCTAATAGGAGTCTCTTTACCATAGACCTTTGTCGCTTATTTCCATGGCAGCTTCTGCCTTACTTACCGTATTAATCGCCATTGCCCTCGATACCTCCTTCTACGCGTCGCATTCCATCACCTGGTCCGACTTAATACACCACCCCGTCATCACGCCCTGGAACAACGTCAGATACAATATCTCGCCCTCGAACCTGGCCGCGCACGGCTTACACCCATGGTACCAACACTTACTGGTCAACATTCCGCTCCTCATAGGACCCGCTGCCATTCTCCTTTTTACCCACTGCCAGCGCTCCCTTGGGCTCTATTCGGCGATCTCCGGCATATTTGTCCTATCCGTCTTTCAGCACCAAGAAGCTCGGTTTCTGCAGCCTACGGTACCGCTCCTGCTATCATCGATCCAGCTTCCAAAAGATCGCAAGCGCATGAATATCTGGTTAGGTGCCTGGATCGCCTTCAACAGCATCCTAGGGCTCCTCATGGGCATCTATCACCAGGGGGGCGTCGTCCCCACGCAGGTCTTCTTGAGCAACCAGCCGGACGCTACGCGGGCCGTATGGTGGAAGACGTACATGCCGCCCATATGGCTCTTGGGCGGCAAGAGCTCCGTCTTGCGAACTGAAGACGTGCCAGGCATGCAAGGCCCCGCCCTCCTAGAACACCTGGGTCGCATCGCGACCTGCGACATCCCAGCGGATCGCAGGAGTCTCGAGTACCTCAAGGAGCCCAACGGCACGTACCTCATAGCGCCCCGCTCGGCCGTCTGGCTGGACCCCTATCTGGAGAACAAGGGCCTCGACGGACTGAGGTTCAGGGAGGTGTGGAGCTACAGCAGGCATCTGAATATGGACGACCTGGACTGGGGGGAGGACGGGGTCTGGGATACGCTAAAGAGGGTAATCGGGCGGAGGGGGATCGTCGCCTGGAGGGTTACTAGGAGCTGTGATCGTCCGCTGGCGCGGCAAGATCACGGTGGACCCACGGCTAGTCAGTTAGCGGGACGGAATATCATGAATTAAATCCGAGATAAAATGTATTACGGCGAATGATTCAGTATTGACTCTCGTGCGTGTGGCCTTGCCGTCCAGACTAATCGCACCTTTTGATAGCCACAAGTATTCGGTCTCGGAATGTCTCAGGCATTGCGCGGAGAATAGTTGCCGTGTTGCGTGCCCAGGCTTTAGCTGATCTGGTCTGCAACAATGGGAGCTTTCATGACCTGATCCGTTCTAACAAACCTACTTACAGAGATGGGTAAACTTAGAAAAGCACAGACCTTCTCGTGGGTCTACCAGAGAGATGGCTTCGAAAGCCCACAGCCTGTATGTTTCCGCACACTAAAGCGTCTGCCGCCGGCGTGGCCTGCCTAGGGTGCGCATGCGGCGGGGCTCTCCGTAGCTCACTCACTAACCACGGCATATAGGGGGGAGATGCCTAAAGACCGATTCGGGACCGACCGGGTTAGGCGACTACTTACCCGTAGCGAGCTCCCTTCTTGAGGTTGGTAGCTGGACAGAGACGATAACCCCCTAGACAAGAAAATTGTCGAGGTTACAGAGGTCCTACGCGAGGTCTGCATCGGGGGTGTGTTGCAGCCGAGTCGTCGCATATGATAACTGGCGAGATAGACACATCATACCATCTTTTCAAGCTTCATACTAACCAGCGCAAGACGAATATCTTTCTCTGCTCCTGGGTTTTACGTCAAATCACAAGCTGGGGATAGGTATCTGACAGCCGCCCTATGGTGCTGAGTATCACGGAGTTTATGGTCCGTAAGGGGCGGGCAAGGGGGAAGGCAAAGGAATAGCAATGTGGATAGGTATGTGGTTACTTACCGGTTTGTATGGTGATATTTGGATATCTGAAGCTATCATGATACAACTCGTGGCTAACAAATCAGGAATGCTTGTCGTTTTCAGGTGCCAAAACCAAAGCGTCTTAGTAATTTCCCCCGTGCCTCTTCCGTTCAGCTACGTAGAATAGGCGCCGCGGAATCTCGAGGCCCCCTGCCATTGGTCAGTCGTCCCGTCCGCAGTTTCTCTCACAGGCACCGTTTCGCCCACGAGCCCTACGGACTGAAACACAGAGGATGTCGACTTCCCAATCCAAGGGAGAATTCAATGGGTTGACCAGTAAGCCCACCCCTTACCTGCAGGCGAACGAGTTGAAACTGCGCCGAAACATCGTTATCCATTGGTTTGGGAAGTTCGCGAGCCGGCGGAGATTACAGTGGTTTTTCTGTAGCCGCCGAGGACTACTCAGCTGATTGGATGGTACGCTTGCGCAGGCGAGGGCAATACACCATGGATCCTACATGAGGCTATAAGATGTTCAGAAAAGCCATCTTCTAGTTGCTGCCGTCGTACATGTTTCGAAGAGGTGCTCACCATCGTCGTTCTTTTCAACTCTTCGAGGCTTTCGTATCCGCTGGACGGCACTACAGCCCTCATCATTCTTTTCTATCCACTCCTTTCGTCAACATCGCACATTCATTAGCCGGAGCAGATAGCATAATAGGCACGAAGATGATTCAGTGGCGTCCCTATATTCTTGCTGTGTCATTAGCAGCAGTCGTTACCGCGGGTCCGGTGAAACTCTCCTCCCTTCCACGCCGCGCAGTGACACAACTGGACGAGGCCGCTGTTGAGGAAGCCCATCGGCGGGACGATACCGCTACTAAGGCCTTCTCGGGGACCCAGATCAAGGTATTGCATCCAGCGCCGGCGTATGAGCCCTATCTGGGCGTAGGTGGCTAAGGTTCGCAGACATTCGATGGGAGGTGTCTGTTCGTCGACAAGCTTTCGGGCGACTTCCGCGCAAATCTCACGCCCATCCAAGTTGCCGAGTGCGATTCGACAGATGGACAGGCTTGGGATGTCGTCATCAGGGGTCGGCACAACGATGTCGAAGACTCCATGCTGGTGGTGAACACCCTGGTCAGTCACCATTATTTGATCCCGTGACTATCAACTAATCGCCCATGATTAGACCGGCGCTTGTTTCAACTTCGACCCTCGGCGTGCCGCAGACAGTCAAGTATTTCTATTTTCGTGCGGCGGCCGCGCGGACGGAGGTACGCGATCCCTTGGTCTCGATGTTATGACTAGCTAACTTTACATGGCCAAGGCGGTGATGTCACCGACTCTCAGCTCTTCCCCTATACTGGTGGCGCCGGTCCAGGCTCGTTCACGCCCCGTAATGATCTAGCCTCATGCTTCACCGTCACCGATAACGTCGTTGGCATCGAGCCATGTGTCTCCGGGAATCTTGACCAACTGTTCTTGTTCAGCGGTGTACCCGAGACAATCGATCCTGGCAACGGTCAGGAGCCGAACGAACCGAGCCCATCTCCGCCCCAGCCCTCCTGCGTCGTCTCGATTACCTCATCATCTGAACTGACCTCAGAGACCCCCTCAGTTATCACTGTGTCTTCACTAACAGGAACGGCAACAACCGGTACAGTCGTCACCGAGATCCCGAACCCCACGGATACCGCTCCGGTATCCGGTGCCGGCGACGTACTGCAGCCTACCGCCGCGGCGGAAGCCCACGAGCGCGACGACACGGCGACTCGCGCGTTTGCCTCGGTCAGCATCCGAGCTTCGGACGGCCGGTGTCTATTCGTCGATCCGACCGCCGGGGACTTCCGGCAGAACCTGATCCCCATCTCGCTGGTGGAGTGCAGCGGGGCCGCGAACGAGAAGTTCGATATCGTCATCTCCGGGCGACACAACGACGCTGCGGACTCCGCTCTGGTCGTCAGTAGCTTGGTAAGTCGCACTGGCTGGAACCAAACTCGTACGAGTCGCGCGCTGATGATGGAGAACACAAGACGAATGGTTGTATGACTTTTGACGGGAGACGCCAGGCCGGAGACACCGTGACCATCTTTTCGTGTGGCGGTCGCGCTGACGGGGGTGAGTCGTCGATTAGCTCGGCCTTGTTATGATGATTAATAGTGCTAACCGGCGGCGCAAGACGGCTTGACGAACAGCGGACAACTGATTCCATATATCAGCGGGACCGACCTGGCGTTCACGCCTACCAGCGAGCGAAAAGTCACATGCATCGTTCCCGGCGAAGATCGGCTTGTCTCAGCCCCCTGTGCCGAGGACGGTTCCCAGATTTTCACTGTTCTTGCATGAGGATACGCTTCGCGCCTATAGACTTTATTGAATTTATTCAGATTATCTTGTATTTATTATCACTTACCGCTACACCAGGACTAGGGCTCCTATAGCCGTCGAGGCAAAGGAATATGATGAAGTGGCAAATACCTCGCGTTTACGATCATACAAATAGTATGTATTCCAATCACCCGGAATGCCAATCAGGCGGTACTCGTGGATGAAATTCGAGGCTCCAATATCATCTAGCGGGTAGCAAGCACCTAGGTATATGGCCTGTGGCCCTGTGTAGGTCGACCTGGTGCATGTCGTGGATCGTTACCGCAGCCCCTTAAGTTTGCAAGGGCGTTTGACGTTCTTTATGCGTCGATAAAGTGAGACAAGCAATTAGTAATAACATACGGCAGACTCAAACCTCAAGAATCGACTCTCAGTCATAGAAAGTTGTGGTATCCCCTTCTGGGTCCTCTGTGGCATACTAACGTTTATATAGAGGGAGCTTACCCCGCGAGTAGCTGAGGGATGGGCCGGGCATTGATGGTCACTCAACTCATCCCCTACACTTCGAATTATCTCCTAGGCTGCTTCTTCTGTCTTTCACTCTGTACCACCACTTCCCTTGACACTTTGGTAGACTTAGTACTACCTTAGCCGTCTCGGCGGCTACTATTGCATATGCCAACGCCCTCAGACTCCCAAAACTAGCGGACCTTATGCTTGTCCAGGTGGGACAATAGAAAAACATGGCATATGGAGCGAGGCGTACCACAACTTTTCGAGCGTCCGAACTGCCGTTTCACATGAACTATGACGTGGGAGTACAGGGTACGAAGTAGAACTCCTCCGAGTGGGCGTCGGAAGAAGCCGCAAAATTACTTTATCACCGGTCTTAACTTCTTCAACTGTAAAGCGGTATAGAAGAGGATATCCTGGTCGGGCCGATGATCAAGTTGAGGAGCCCTCTCTGTCCCAATTCCACCCCTGATGGCATCATCGGCGCGCTTGCCCGCTAGAGGCAGGCCAAGTGTAGGAGACGGGTTGTCTATGGAGTCCATCTATGCTACCCAGGATGGACGATGCTAGCTCTGCCGGGTCTAGATCTACGTAGGTCTACTCAGTAGAAGGCAACGTGTGCTGAGAACCGGAGATCGTATCGTGAATGAGGAAGCTCAAGTTAGGTCGGGAGAACGAAGACCACAACAGCAAGTAATCATTGGCTCACCAGACACGGAAATCCATAAAGTTGAAGCCGACCTGCAGACCACGTAATGATTCTTAGGTAGCACTGCCGAGACGATGTGACGCGAGTACTCCAATTATACCATGCGATTATGCATTCTCGCAAGTCTAGTTTGGCTGTCAGGTCGCAAGCAACGGAAAGGACGAATGAGAGGCAGTACGTGGACTGTTCTGTACTCCAGTCGTTACTACCGTGGGGTATAGTTCAAGCATACGCAACGTTCAGAGAAGGTCTTCGTTGCCGCTTTTACTAGGGGTCCCCTGGTCCCGTCCAGTGATGGTAACTTGATAATCGATGTCCCACATAGGAACCCCTCGTGTTTTCCTGAATAGGCAGGTCCCCGGGACACGATGGCAGGGGAACCGGGAGTTGAGAACACGGCAATGATAAGCTTCGATCGGGTAGACGCAGGCACGGGTCGAACCCCGCGATTTGGAAGGTGGGCACGTCAGGGACGAGGCTATTGACATGCCTGCATATAGTAACCGGGGAAGGATCGGGGTAGGTCATGATAATAGTACTATAGTAGTACCGAGGTGACCTGGTTGTTTTGCAGCTACATATTATTTTGTTTCCCTCGTTCGCCCGTCCTTTACTATAAAGGCGAGGCCTATTCCCGCCCTTATAACGTTGGTCGTGCGCCGTAGTTTCAAGACCGCGCGGAACACTCGAACACCATGAAGTTCCTTCGGACTCTCCTGCTTGTCGTGCCTCTGGCCGGGGCCGTCATACTCGACCGACAAGGCAAAGTCAGCTATGATGGCTACAAGATCTTCCGTGTTGCACCCGAGTTTGCAGATGCCGTAGAGGCTGAGCTAGAAGATCTCTCCGGCATGCACCTCATGCGCACGGCGCAGCACTTCGACGTCGCCATCCCTCCGGAGAGCATTGAATCCTTCCAGCTACTCAACGTGTCCTCGGAACTGGTATGCGACGATGTCGGTGCGAGCATTGCCTTGGAAGGAGAGCTAGCTCCTTACGAGAGTAGGTGTTCATTCGGGAGCTAGGTCCCGTAATGGGGCCTCCCGCTAACAGAAGTCCAGGCCCCATTCAAGCACTCGACGCTGCAGCCGCCGCGGTACCAGATCCGTCATGGTTCAGAGCGTACCACTCCTACAATGACCACCTGACCTTCTTGTCGGACTTGCAAAAGGCGTTCCCGAGCAACTCCGAGATCTTCCGAGCCGGAACGTCCTTCGAAGGCCGAGCGATCACCGGCATTCATCTATGGGGAAGCGGAGGCAAAGGATCGAAGCCCGCCATCACTTTCCACGGCACTGTCCACGCCCGTGAATGGATTACTACTATGGTAAACTATCCCCCTGAGGAAAGTTATGGACAAGGAAACTAACAGAAATATAGGTAAACGAGTATATCCTTTGGCAGCTCGTTGTCGGCTACGGCAATGACACTACGGTGAAGGCGTACCTGGACAGCTACGACTTCTACATCCTCCCTGTTGTGAACCCGGATGGTAAGACCATATTCATCACCCTTTTCCTAGAAGATTGTCCTGATGTAGAAAGGCTTCGTCTATTCCCAAACCACCAACCGGCTTTGGCGCAAGAACAGACAGACCAGGTCAGGCATCAGTGCCGTGGGCACAGATATCAACCGTAACTGGCCGTACCAGTGGTCTGGGCCCGGCTCCTCAACTTCCCCCAGCGAAGAAACATACAGAGGCCAGTCTCCTGGTGACACTCCTGAAAACCTCGGCCTGCGAACCCACGTGGACAACGTTGCAAAGGCCCAGGGCCTTAAGTTGTACATTGACTGGCATAGCTTTAGCCAGCTGATCCTGCTTCCATATGGCTACTCATGCAGCGCCAGAGCCGCGAACATCAATGAGCAGATGACCCTAGCAAGGGGTGTCGCGAGTGCCATTGCGAGGCCGTACGGTACCAGGTTTGTCTATGGCCCGACCTGCTCGACGATCTACGAGACAAATGGCGGCTCGAATGATTACGTTCAGGACGTCAGCAAAGCGTAAGTTGATCTCCTACGTCTTTGCACATCTTACCTGAGCTAACCTAGAGCTAGTGAGTTCGCTTGGGCTTTTGAGCTTCGTGACACTGGCCGACACGGCTTTGCGCTACCTCCTGAGCAAATCATCCCTAGCGGCTTTGAGGCATGGGAGGGGATCAGGAACCTTCTCAACAACTTCTAAATGACGCGGGACTGAGCACTATACCCCCAATGCCATACTACCTCATGTGAATATGAATAGGCCTGACAATTCAATTGACTCGGGTCGTCTTGGAGGTGAGAAGCACTGAGTGAAGTGCGTATGTCCCTTGCCACAATTTCGGTCATGCCATAAAGGTCACATTCTCATCCGTACAGGTAGGATGCATGAGCGTAGTCTTGGGAATTCCTGCCGCGTTGAGCTAGCAACAGACAAGTTAGTGGTGCATGCATGATCCCGACGTTCAGTAAGGGGTCCCGCATATAGACCAAGGTTTCAAGACGAGGCAAGCAGAACGACAGGCTCGCCGTTGCTGAATCTCACACAGACATTTCCATTCCCATCTGCAGTGTAAGAACCCGAGCCCAAAGTGTTGTTCCAGCGGCCGCCAGGTACTTGCGTGTTAAAGCAATGCTCTCCAGATGACCCAGACCCGCTATTCGTGGTGAAGACGACGAGTTTTCCTCCAGCCCGACTCCAGGCGTAAGCAGTATCCGCAACATACAAGTGCTTGTGATCGTCTTGCCCAAGGCCACCTGCTGCCGATCTTGCCCCTGACAGGCGCGCGATAGCTCGGTACAGGTCCGCCTGAGTGTTGAAGTTGCTTCGCCAGAGATCTTCGCGATTTGCCGGATCATTCCCACCGGCATATCCTTGCTCGGTTCCGTAATACACGATGGGAATACCCCTAGAGAGAATGACATACGCCAGGGCGTTCTTGAGGAGCGAGACGTCGTTCTTCTGATTCAACCAGCGGGCGTTGTCGTGATTGTCAAGGAACGTGCCAAGAGCACTAGGGTCAGGGAACAGCGAGGTGACCTGATCGTGCATATTCACCATGTCCTGGCTTGAGCCTGTCTGCTGGTAAAACCTGTTCATTGGGTAATAGATAGCGTAGTTCAACAGGCCCGACATGGTATGGGCATAACCGGCGAGATATACGGGGTCGCCTTGGAAGACCTCGCCAATGGTGTAGACGCCAGCGGCCGAAGAGAAACCCGGCCAGAAGTCCTTCTCAACGTGCTTGACGGTGTCGATGCGAACCCCATCGAAGCCGTACTCCTTGACGAGCCAGCTGATCCACTCCTGAAAGAGCGCTCGTATCTCCCCCTTTCCAGTATTCAGGTCAGGCAGACCTGCGATTCGGCAGGTTTCCACGCTACCTTGATTAGAGTAGTCGATATCGCAGGCTGGATGGTAAGAGCTCTCCTGGTTCAGGGGTTCAGGCCTATTATCTGCAATAGGACCGAGGCCCATGTGGTTGGCCACCACGTCAACCATGATGTACATGCCCTATCCAAATGTTAAGTACGATTACAACGAATTGAATAAGAGTTACGGTTTTCACCTTCTCATGGGCGGCATTGACCAAGCTTTTCAAGTCATCCGCTGTTCCGTAGTTGGAGTTGATGGCGTAGAGATCTTGTGCCCAATACCCATGATAACCACCAGGACTATCTGTTTTCGCCATTTGTATTAGGATTTATGGAAGGCAAACTCTTGTCGAACAGCGATTGTCTTACTTGCGACAACCGGTGTAATCCAGATGGCGTCAAATCCCATCCCCTGGATGTAGTCGAGCTTAGACTCAAGGCCTTGAAAGGTGCCGCCGCAGTAATGCGCGAGATCGCCACACGAGCCTCCTCCCTCACCGCCGCCGTTACGCGCAATTCGATCGGTTAGGGCAAAGTAAATATTGCGGGATTTCCAGGCTTCGGTGTCTGCTGCGGTGACAGCAGAACACAGGCGGAGGAGGGCGAGCAGTGAGGCACGCACTGTAAACATGACTGAAGGTGCTAAGAACGACGATTACGAGTATAAACCGGTGACGTGCGATGTGAGCACTTCGCAGCATCGATGCTGGGCGCAAGTAGAGCATATCTGCCCAAATGGCCCAGCTAACATCACGCCAACATATTTATTTACTGGGTTGAAGTGGCCTATGCTTAAGCTAAGATCTGGCTAACCAATCGTCATATTTGTTCTTCCGTGTAGCGTGACGCCTCCTTCCATTTAAAGTAGCCAGTAACTCGCCATCATCAAGTCTGATGTTGGTTGGCCATTCGGCGGCTATAGTCAACGAGTACCGGTGATCACTGCCCGCCTTAGGCAGGGCACCGTAAACCTGTGGCCTTACTAGGAAGGCAGGCTGCTCCGCCATGCTATATGCGAGTTGCCCCTGGGCAGGCTGCGAATATCGTCATTGGGGTGACCAAGCGTCAATAAAGGGCCGACTGCTAGGAATTAAGAGCCGATGTTGAGAGCTACGTACAAGTAAGCGCTCCAACAGGTTTCTGCCAGACTTGCAATAGTTGGGATCTGTGTTTGCTTAACTGCTCGTCTATGGATGTTGCGCCGGTTATCAAGTAGAATTGCGCTCCTAGAAACCTTCATGGACTCGTCCCACAAGTAGATAGGACCAGTCGAATACCTTTTGAACTACGCTACAGCCGAGAGTCCCGTTGGCAAACTCTCAGTAGCCGGAACATGTGAATCGAGACACCCCCCATTTCCCCCTACCCCCTTTTATGACTAAAACGGATCCCGGGATTCTGAACCTCGTCATCACCCGGCTAACCGGACCCTTGTGGATCTCGGTGCCACGTCGGCTGCGGGGCCCCAGATTACATGTAGGGGCTCGTGGTTTAACTTGCCGGGCCGTAGAACGTCGTGATTGGCTTTCTGACCGATAGTTGAACCTAGAAGCGTGGAGAAGGCGGAGTTGGTCTAGCAGGTAGGCGGAGTTCTTGCTTGATGATTGGACACTATTCATCGGCACTCTCAAGGATCACCGGGGGCGGTCTCCAAGCGCTGCACCGCTCTGTGGCTTCATGTAGAGTAAAGCGATGAATCCTGCCTGTCTTCATGACCACCAGACCCTGCTTGGGCTAACCGTCACCCTCCTTAGAGTATGCCAGAGGACACGGAGGAAGGGTTACAAGACTGATGCTGCCACACTTCCTTCGAAGAACACGGTAATTCTCTGGCACCATTACACTAGCCAAGGCAGTTCTCAGTGACATTTCAATATCCGGCATACCGAATTCCTCGAATAAGGTAGAAGTGTGTTCTCGTATCTCGGATGCGGTTGCCCGTTCTCAAACCGTCCGAGGCGGATTATGCACGACATCGACACGTGGATCTAGACAATGTTAGAGCATTTGCGAGTTTCCCATGTAGGAAGAAATATACCTGCTCTAGTTTATTTCATCTTACTTGGATCCGTTGGAGCACGGTCACATTCTCACGTAGTCTAAGGCAACCCCTTCGACATGCGGAGGTAAGGCACTTCACCCTTGAAGAAGACTTCCCCTTCGGAGTTCATCCCAAATCTCTCGTAGAACTGGAGCGCGCTCTGGCGAGCGTCACACCAGATGCTCCTTGCGCCCGTCTTCGCAGCGGCCTCTATCGTGTACGCCAGCAAAGCTGACCCGATGCCCTTGCCTTGCCAAGAAGTCGCCGTGGCAAACTTGCGGAAGCGGGCCTCGCCGTCCCCGTCGATGAAGAGCGATATAATGCTCACGAGTTCCTCAGACGCGTCATCCGAAGACACAAAGGCCCCAAAATGCTGACCAGCTGCATCTTCAGGCAGCTGAACGTAACTCATAGGCTTATGAGGCCAGAGCACGGCATGGCGCAAGGCATGGGTTTCAGAGGCTGAGATGGCCCGGACGGTGAGCGGTTGCTGCTTCGGGATGGCCATTTAGAATGGTTCTATTTGCGTTGAGGTCGGACTGTGTTGCTGATTTCCATCAGTGCACGATAAGCAACTAGGTCTCACGGCAGCCGATGTCGGCAACTTCGCCACAACCCCGGCTTTCTCTGTAATTTGTAAAAGAGGTCTTACTGGGAGACGTAAATGGCCTGGCCTATGTCCACAGATAACGAATTTCCCATTATCGCTCATTGCCATGCCTTAGGAACATTGGTTCAGTGACTGTTGTTATTCTTGTCGTTGTTGTTTGGCAACTGCGCTATCCTACCCCAGCCACAAAGACCCCCTTATTCGTTTAGAGCCACAGCCCTAGATAAATACAGTTCGCATCCGGTCTCCAAAGTATCAACTCGCAACCCAGAGGGCCTACTGGCTCGAATGTCTTAGATATTCCAGCTACTCTCGCTACCTAGACCAATTACCCATACAACGCCACTACCACCCCCAATCTTTGCCGTATGTTGGATGCTGTCTGGGGTTAGCGCCCTGGTGTACCTGGGGCCTGGGCGCACAAAGGTGCAAAAGCAAGTGAAGAATTCCGTGACTCACAGGTGATTCGAACGCTTAACTTTCAGGATAGCCCTTGTGTATACATACACATATACATATACATATATAAATATGTATATATATATATAAACCGGAATCTGACGCGCTACCGTTTCCGGAGCGCCCCGATGGCAGTGGTTGTTGACCCACAGAGGGCTGGTCTGCCCCTATATACTATAGCGTGCCCGGGTGGAGAAAGGGGCCCTATTCAGATGGGATCGCGAATCCTCCGGACGGAATGGTCCTATGCTTGAGACGCTGGCGCAAGCGTAGGGAGCTTTCTTTCCACTTCGTCCCTACTTACGGTGTCCTGAGCCCAAAGTTGGTACGTCGATTTGATGGTCAGCTCTGAAGCTCAGGCTCAGCTTGATCTAAAGGTATGGGGCTGTATGGAAGATTAAGCAGGCGGGTTAAGAGACCACGACTTGGGCTTCACTAGGTATACGGTGATGTATATTGACGACTAACTTGATGTAGGCGCCGTCGAAGGGCATTCGGTTAGTTATGCTGCTAGTTAGGCGTACGAGACTTGTGAAAATTCCTTGTCGTCTTGATCTTCCTCCGCTGAATCCCAGTCGTCATCCCCATCCTCCTCACTATCCCTTACACTTTCGTCGTCCCTATGATCAGCACTGTTACTTTTCATCGATTGTAAAGGGACTGGGAGGTGTGTGTCCGCTTTAGCTGAAAGCACAGCTGCTCTGACGTTGGTCCCAGGGAGGCTGCTTATGGGTCCTCCGATTGACACGAACAACGACTCGTCTGAACTGTGGGCTGTCAACTGCTGACTATGCTGCTGCCAAGCCTCGACTCGTAAATACTGATGTATCAATAGGTCATCTGGAGGCCGTTCGTCTTCGCCAAGTTCCTCTTCAAAGGCAAGCAGGATGTCATCGAGGTCATCTGCAAGGTGGACGCTGCAGTTCCATACTTCCTTGCCTCCAAGGGTTAGTATGACCGCGAAGAACAGGTAGAAGTCTGTCGCTTGAGGCGATTTAAAGCGGATGCGCATGAGGCCTGACGTTATGAGAGAACTGCCTCCTTCGAATGCTGGTAATCTCACTATGCTTGCATCGAAGTCAAATATCCCAGCGGGGTGGGTGTCGATATCGTACCCGACAGCGCCGAGCGGCATATCAGGTTTACTGGTAGAAAGCAGCCTGGTGGCGGTAGAGTCCACGAATAGTAGCACTCCGTGCTTGAACATCGGGAGCAGGTGTCTATATGGGTTCTCCACAGGAGGAATGTACCTAGATCGAATGACTAGGCGATATCGTTCTCTAGTGTCAGTTGCTTCTTTCGACAGGAGTAGTGGGCGACCTAGCAATCGACTGCGGTCTAGTATGTTTGAGCCCGACCTCCTTTGGTTTGTGCGCTGCATGGCAATGCACGCTCGCATACCAGGATCGCCGTGCGAAACTCCCGCGTCGAGTACCACGAACATCTGGGTCAGAGTGTACAGGACGGGGAGGTGGATTGACAAGCCCAGGTTGGTCATCGAGTATGGCATCGGAGCCTCCCACGCATCCATAGCAACATAGTCGCCGGCTTTGAGGAACGCTGCAGGGGAAGGGGCAAGCATACTCGTCCAGCTCTGAGTAACACCAGAATCTCTAGCCCAGCAGAATATAGTATGATCGTTTGAGATCCTGATGATTTCTTCTTGCAGTCGTATGAAGGCTTTGGGTCCCTCACCGTAGAGCAATGGCATGTTCACGTCGAAGATCCCGAGCAGGCAGTATGCCATGTCCTCAACCCGACTAGTCTGACGTGTCGCGGCCCATGACATCTTTTTGGCGACGCTGATTTGGTGCAATTTCGCAATTCCAAGAATCACCGATAGATCTATACCCGTAATCCTGGATATCACAACAGCTAGAGAACCGGATCGATCTCCGATCCTGGTCCACGTCTTGGAATAAAACAGCACCCTGCATGGGGCAATCAGCTCCTGGAGTGTCCATCCTCGATGGAACCAGCGACTTTTGCGGAAGTGACGCAACGGATCTCCTTCCGCCATATCAAGATCCGGAACGTCGCATAAGTAGGCGTAACAGACTGTTGATGCGCTGTACCAGTTATACATTGAATTGATGGCTTCGGTCAATTCGGCCGAACTACCTTTGTCGATGCAATTCGTATCGATCCATATCCACTCGATGCCATCTTCTATGGCTATCTGACATGCGCGCTGGATTTTGTGAAAGCCTGATTTGGTTGTAGTTAAGGGGCTTAGAGTCGTAAAATCCTGAAAGCTAACCTCTTGCCCTTCCACCCAAAGATGACTTAGTATAGCATAAGAAGGGGCCGCGTTACCATGGAATTCCGCGAGTTCCAGCGTTTCGGTATTTATAAGGCGCATGATAATGATGACGGACTCCAGAGTCCAGGCGGAGATAGTAATGATGATTGATAGGAGGTGCCAAGGAACGCTAGGGCTGCTGGTTTAGTCTAGCCTTAAATCCTTGATTACTACTACCTATGTTGCACGGATCCCGCAGGTAAATTTGTTTCCCTAGCGCGTGTGCACTGCAGTGGAATATCAGAAAGCGTGGGACTCTCGTCGTGGCAGTAGCACCAGACGCTGTTAAAGGCGAGAAAACAGCACAGGAGTGACTAGATATAGAATTGCACTAAGCAACTCTGAAACGGCGTAATGGCTTAACAATGGCGCCAAGCGGGAGCACAGGAGATTTACGCTAGGGACTGTGCACATATGGGCTTACTAATACTGGTTAAAGGTAGTTAAGGGGTATATTCATAGAATCTACCTACTTAATTTCCTAACTTTCAAGATATTAATAGAGAATTGGCCATCGAATGACCAACCTGGGTCATTAAATTTAAGTTTTTCCGACTCTGGCGAGAAACTCCCATATTACTGAAGACAAGAGGGAGGACATTGTGAAGACGCAGGCTTCTGACGTGGGGTGCCGAATGTGGCTGCCGAATGTGGGCAATACTACAAATAAACCTACAAAACAAGATCCTAACAACGACGACGAAGTGAACGTACCCCTGAAACATAGGTTCAATATCTATTAGATTCTATACTACAATGGACATCCTTGGGAGCGTAGGGATTGAGCAACTGTATATGAACAGATTTGTGGGGCGTCGAATTACCCCTATCACCTATTCCAACCTCTATGAATCTGGCGGACCCCGATACTGTGCAATACCAAAGCTGTCATAGAGTGATAAATTTCCCTCAGAGAAGAAGCTCGAAAAATACTCATAAAACCACGAGCCAAGCCATTAGTCGCATCAAACATCTCTCACATCTTCAATAAAGATGTGAGAGGCAGAAATGCGTGACATAAGATGCCCAACTGAATATCCAGCTGCCTCTGGAAGGAACCATGAAGGTATCGGCAATAGAGCAGCAACGTTACATATGTAGATGATGTCAGAAAGTTCAAGGCAAATCGAAGCCACTAAATGAGAGAAGCAAGGAGGTTGGAGTGAAGGTAAAGACTACAGTTTGTTGGTCAAGTCACTCAGGGGAGGACCCGATGCATATATTTGAATGCATGTGTTAGCTACTTCCAGTGGCTATCATTTAAACAGGGAGACCTCACCATCTAGGTGTCCTTCTACCTGCTGGTAAGGGTACCTAGGGGCTGAATGAGTGTATTGGAGTTGAGTAGGAATACCTACCGACCAAGGACCTGAAGTCTCCTTATATCGGCATCAACACCATATCCTAGACCTTTTCATGCATGCACCTGAGCCCGTAATGTCCCAGGAAGACAAGCAGAGGTATACTGAAAGAGCCTCGGAGCCCCTAGTATAGTATTATTGTTGGTTTGACGCCAATTCTACTCTGCCAGTTGCTTTACAGATACGCAAGGCTGAGCTCAAGAGAAATGTATAAATCTAACCCCGTTTAAAACTTCCGTAGAATTAGGAATGATCCAGGATATCAGTGAAATATATATAAACTTATAGTCGTCGTTAGTTTTGGATTTCTTAGGATTCCATAGGCCTTGAGCAGCTCTGCTTGCAATGAGCCATATAATATCGCCAGTATGCTGTTAGCAGGGGGGCAAGTTATTGGATATTTAGGTGTAACTGCATAATATGCCTCTAAGCTTCCTAACCATCAACCAATGAGACGCCCTCAAATTATCCATCAATTGAGAGGATATCGGCACCCACTATGAGCTCATCGCCGGATTCACGAAGCCTTGCGACCTTGCCGTCGCAACAATTTGTAAGCACAAACTGATTTCTACTTGAAACAAACCTGCCCTTCAAGATGGGTGGCCTCAATCTCGAAGTTTTTAAGGTAAAGAACAGCCCCACACATCGCCTCCTACTGTTACTTTTCTGCCGCAGCCCCATCGCATCCCCGATTTCCCCGCGTCCTTTCTTAACCCACCTAGGCCTCGAAGCTGATATATACGGCAGTTTGGCATGTACGTCATGTTTCCGATCGGCATCATGTACTACTTCGGCACGAACCTTGACGAGCGCTTCTCGGTGCCCGACTTCTGGCCCAAGCCCGAGCAGGCGAACAAGGTGCCCCTCGAGAGGGACGAGATTCACGCTGAGCTTCAGAGGCTGCGCGCCCGGCGGCTGTATCTGAGGGAGAAGAGGCTCGAGCAGGAGGCCAGACAGCAGCCGACCCCGCCGCCATCGGGTGACGATAAGTGAGGGGCACGAATCTCGAAACGTGGGCGGGCGCTCTACTTCGACTGGGGGCCCGACGACAGCTGGCGGGCCCATCACGTTGGCGTCTACCATCGCACGATAGGTAGAAAACCGGCTGTGCAATTGCATGGATGCGGCGTTCTGGGGCGAAAAATCGGAAAGGGATTGTTCTACGATATCACACTGTACGATAGCTTATTCTGGAAGACCTTACCTCTACTGCGCCACTAGGACCGTCCATGTCCATGTCTACGTCTATATTGTACAATATATGGCACAACTGCAAATGTACAACGGTCAGGCACACACACGCCGTGTCTACGAACCTAGGTGCTCCTCCACTGTTTTCCATAGCTCTTCGGACACGTTACCCTTCTCGACATTCGCGTAAACCGCCTGGACATCTGGATACTCGCGTACAGCCGCCAGCAAGGCACTCAAGCTGCTCGCGGCCTCGTCCTCGTCGAGCTTTACCTTGTCCGAGGTGGGCGAGTAGATAATATCGGAGCTGTGGATCTCCAACCCAAGAGCAGCGGCCAGCTTCTGTGCAACTTGATGCGTGACGTTCGGCTGCGTCCACAGAACCACGTTTCCGTCGTCGTCCTGCTCGACGTCCTCGGCACCCGCGTCGACCGCCTGCATGAAGATGTCGTCGAAGTTCCCAGCCGCGGCACCTTCGCCCTTGGACCTTAGGACGGTGCGCCCGAGGCGCACGAACAGGAACGCGGTCGGCGTCACGTTTCCGTTGTACTTCTTGACGATAACCCGCAGGTCCTTCAGCGACCGCTGCTTGTTGTCCGACTCGATGTCGATCACCATGGCGGCCGAGGAGGACGGCATCATGACCTCGAGCGTCGCGGCCTCGAGGCCCTCGCCCGTCGAGGACTTGCCCTGGCCCCGCGCGATGGCCACGTCGATGTTGGCTTTCGGCATGCCCGCTGTGTGGAAAGGCGTTCACCAGTCAGTGCGATAGAATCCTTTCTGGGGAAGCCGGCAGGACGCGTTGAACGTCGGTCCCAAGGCCCTGAGTATGGTATATAAAATGCCTGAGATATGTGTCATGTACCTTTCTTCGCGGTCGCTATGACGGACGCCAGTTGCGGGTTCATGTTCGGGTCCGGGCCGTAGACTGTCGTATCCCGTGTCAGACTGCGGCATCGAAAAAAAAAGGTCGGGGCTCCTTAGACTACGGGTCGAGGACTACGCACGCTTGGAATACAAGGTAAGGTGTTTCGCGAACATGTTCCGCTGGGCTGTCTTCTTTTGATCGGCGGCGCCTTTTTCATGTCTGATCTTTGACCACCGATTATGGCCGCTGTGGAGTGCCGTACTCGAGGAGAACGAGCGGCGGCATCGTGCGCATATTGACGACGGGAATATTCGTGTGGATGCGCCGAGACGAGGGAGAGAGACGAAGGACATCATTCCGGGCGCTCGGGCTTGAATAAAGGATATTCTATACAAAATAACCAATACGAGAAAGTCGGAATTAACCAATCGCCTCCAATGCCGTTGGAATCCGCAATGGCATCGAGGGAGATTGGCGAAACTATCATCACCCGGCGTTATCGATAGTGAAAGGTACTTCCTCTCTCGTACCAAGTAAGTCAAGGTGAGGATCTATTCAATTATCCGAGCAGCTGGGCTGGGGCTCCCTCGAAGAAGCTTTATCACTCCGGAGCAGGGACCATACTGGTGGGGTTCTCTGCTGACCCACAGTGCTAGGTAGCTACGTATGCGGATATGCGCTTAAGCCATTTACAGACACTGAAAGGTGATTGATTGACTTGGATCGCTGTGCCTTCGAATGCGAAAGGGACCAAACCAAAATCATCTCAACCATCATAGCAAGCATAGGGGGAAAAGGGGCGGCTCACCAACCATTGTGCCCTACGCTACTCGGATTTTTTACGATAATGACATTTTAACTAGTTTGACGCGACCACGACTCTTTCTGAACGCCCAGCATTTACATAGTAGATCGACCGAGAGCTCGCTCCTCTCTTACATCCTCCCATGTCGACGTCGAACCGCCCATCCGGCGATAATTCGAACGGAGATGGTTCACCGCAAGACGTGGCCTCGCCACCACGGCGCACCAACACCAGTACCAGCTATGTAGCGGCAACATCCAATCCGGAACTCGATGTTGCGAAGTTGCAGGCACTACCCCCCGAACAGCAAGACCTGTTCTTACTCAACTTCGTGTCAACTTTGAGCAAACACGTCCACGGACTGGCAGCCGACGACTGCACAGCTCAGCAATTCTACCTCAAGAAGGAGGTCTTCCAGATTCTCAACCTACCGTCCCCGTCACCGAGTCGAGTAATACGAAACACCTTAGGAAAGATATTGGCGCATGTTTTTAAGAATGGGGACAGAAAGCTCCTGTTCGAGACTGTTAGCGACTTGGTTGGAATCATCGCCAGTGGAAAGTCCAAGACCGAAGCAGATATTCGCGCCCGCCATGCCGCTGTCGCCTGTTTGGGAGATGTCTATGCTGCCGCCGGCGACAGCGCCATACCCCAGCACCAGCTTGTGTGTGGCACACTTGTCAAGATTCTCAAGTCATCGCAGACCCATGCTGGACTCCGAGCTGCTGTCTTCATTGCCCTGGCTAAGATTGTCGGCATGATACGGGGAAGTCTGGATGAGGTCGTTGCGAGGGACATATGGAAACAGGGGCGAAGCGCCGCCTCGACTGACAAAGGCTCTCTAACCATCGTCTGCGCCTGTCGGTGCCTAAGGTCGCTCGTGAAATATACCCCCTATTTTGAGAATTCGAGCGATTTCGAAAATCTCAAAGCCGCCATCTTCAAGGCCATCGACTCGGCCTCCCCTCAGGTCAGGCACGCGGCAGCTGACTGTTTGGCCGAAGCCATGGTTAAAGCCCATTCCGAGACGGCCAGTTCTATGCCAAAGTCCAAGAAGACCAAATCAAAAGCAAGCAAGCGGGCGTCTATGCAGCCAGGGGCGGTCCTTGATGACGAAGATGATATTCCCTCTTCCCGGCCGGGAAGTCCTGCACCCGGTGGCAAGAAGGGCCGAGATCTTGCCCTGTCGCTCAATGACATCCTCGGCACCCTAGCAACTCAATATGTACGTCTGTCGACCACCAATAGGGCTAGGGCAGCCATCGGAGTATGCTATGGGCGAGTGATAAAACGATTAGGGGAAAGGTTTGTGGAAACGAATTACTTGAGAATTGCGGAAAATTTGACTATTGAGCTCCTGGGTCACCAAAACATCACCAATAACCGGTACAGGCTCCTCATGACTAGGCGAATTGTTGACACGGTGCTTCAAGTTGTCATCGGCAGGAGGATCCTAGGGGAGTCGGGCCAAATAGCTGCGGCCAAAGTGCTCATCAACGACGTGTTCAAGAACTACCCGCAAGCGCTGAAGGAACGGTCTGAGCCAACCAAGCATACCCTCATCGCAGCCCTCGGCGCTGTTGCTTCGCTTATTGATTCCCTAGGCTCGGCAGCAAATAATTTCGCGGAGGCTTGTAGGGATGGTCTTCTGCAAGTACTACAGCATCCCAGTTACAGTGTCCAAGTCCATGCATCACATTGCATGAAGACCTTCGTCCTTGCCTGCCCCCAGCAGCTTTTGCCCTGCTTATCCGTTTGCATGAACAGCCTCAGTCGGGAATTGTCTTTACTCGGCTCCGGGAAGAGTTCTCCCAGGAGATGCGTTGGGTTCGCCCATGGACTGGCTGCGACCCTCAGCGCCAGCCCGGCGCGCCCGCTCTATGGGTCTCTCGACGTCAATAACCGTGTCTATTCTATGGCGACCGATTTGCTCAAATCCAGTGGAAAGTCTGAGCTTCGTGTCTCGGCCACACAGGTCCAGGTTGCGTGGATACTGTTAGGTGGTCTTATGTCTCTGGGGCCCAGTTTCGTCAAGATTCACCTGTCACAGCTGCTCATCCTCTGGAAAAATGCGACGCCAAAGCCTCTAGCAAAAGACAATTTCGCCCACCGCAGCATTCTCGAGGTGTCCTACTTGACCCATGTCAAGGAGTGCGCCTTGGGATGTATACTGTCGTTCCTCCAATTCAATAGCCGCTTGCTGACAGTGGATGTGTCGAAACGCATTGCTACCATGCTCCAAAACACAAGCGTTTTCCTCAAGATGCTACCTTCGAAGAAGACTACCGATGACATATCGCAGAGGTTGGCGCCTGCCTTGCAGTTGTTAGATCTTGATATGATGGCGCAAAGGCGGGTTCTGCAATGCTATATCAAGCTTGTTAATCAGAGCCCCCCAGGTGGTAGCGAGGTACTCTTACAGTCCAACCTGTTGACATTGGCGATATCCCTCTTTGCGGACCCGGAGAACTACGCAGCAAATTCGCTGAGTGCATCCATTGCCAATGCCGCTGGGACCTTTGAGACAGTGTGGGAGGTTGGGGATAACGCCGGATTTGGAGTGAATGGGCTGGTTCGCGGCTTCAAATTCAAAAACCTCCCGGGGCAGAAAGACGAATCGGTAGATGGCCCGTCAAAAGACGAGGCCGACCCTGATGATATCATCGACAGCCTCTTACTAT
This sequence comes from Monosporascus cannonballus, assembly GCA_004154925.1. Taxonomy (NCBI): domain Eukaryota; kingdom Fungi; phylum Ascomycota; class Sordariomycetes; order Xylariales; genus Monosporascus; species Monosporascus cannonballus. The sequence continues at coordinate 35,512 of QJNS01000753.1, forward strand.
CGCCTATATGCCCGTCGCTAGAACATGACGCTGCCGTCATCTATTCCAGTGATGCGGGTCAAGCGGCAGGTCTACCGGATCCGCCAGCGACTGAGGTTGTTAATATGGCAATTCAGCTGTTCGCATTCGCCTTCCCCCTGACGCCCGCTAAGGTGCAAGAGAGTATCCTGGAGCAGATTGCCACCTTCATCTCGGCAGGATCCTTGCAACGGGACCCCGGTCGTAAAGCCGCTATCAACGTCAACATTTCTAGTGCGTTGTATTCAACTTTAAAGGTTGCCGTCAAAGAGACGCAGTCGCCGCCTGGTGATGTGACGAACTTGGCCGTGGAGAAGCTCCTTCAAGAGATGATAAGGGGGTTTGTAACCGACGCAGATCAATATGTTCGCAGCCTCGGTTATTGTGCGATCGCACGGTTGTGCAGCACGTGTGGCAACGGCTTTACTAACAACGAAATCAAGTATCTTGTCGACACCATTGTGGGCAACCGTGAGCCAAGCGCTCGCGCCGGGTGTGCCATGGCACTAGGCGCCATCCAGGCAAAGGTTGGCGGAATGGGCGCGGCATATCATCTCAAGACAATCACGGGCATCTTAATGTCTCTTTGCAATGATCCGCACCCCACCGTCCATTTCTGGGCCCTGGAGGCTTTGGCCAACGCCGCAGACGCGGCAGGTCTCGGATTTGGGCCTTTTGTATCCGGTACACTCGGTATGCTCGCTCAGTTGTACCTCTCAGAGACGCACCACTCGGAAGTAGCATCGCCAATATCTATGAGCTTGGAGCTGGAACTTTCTACGACGGCAGCAATCACGCGCTGTCTCGATTCGATTGTTAACGTTCTGGGCCCGGACCTGCAGGACTCGACGAAATCCAGGGAGTTGATTCTTACCTTGGTCGGTCAGCTTCAGAGCGAGGAGGACATCCTGGTACAACGGGCCAGTTTAGCCTGTTTGGAGCATCTGGCCCTCTACGCTCCTGGCCACCTGGTATTCGCTGACTATGTCAAGACGTTGCAGAAGTACCTCAGCTCCGAACATCGCGACCTACGCGACGTCGCTGTCGACAGTCTCTATAATCTCATGAAGCGGAACTCGTACGACGTGCTCGCAGCCGCAGACCCAGGATTCGAGGATCAGCTCTGGCTCGTACTAGATGTCTCACCCCAGCACGATGGAATCCGTAACCTCGTTCGGAATTGGATACGGCAGACCTTCTTGACAGATACCGGGGCTTGGCTACTGCGCTTCCAGAATGTCCACAAGATGACTCGGCCAAAGGCAACCGAGGAGACACGAGTCACCGAAACCAAAACTGGCCCTGCAATTGAGCTCCAAGACGAAGAGGTTGCCGGTTTCGCCGCAGCTGGCGGGGCTGCTAAAGACGATAAGGAACGATCCAACTCGGAAGCGGAACCTCTGCGCTGGCAGGTTCGGACATTCGTGATGAGTTGCCTGAATGACATCTTCGTCCTGATTGCAAAGGATGTGGCCACGAATGGCGAGTCCCCTGCCCAGGTAGCGCTGCAAGGCAGGATCGGCGACGTCGTCAGGATGGCATTCTCTGCTTCAACATCTAGCGTTTTAGAATCGAGGATCTGGGGATTGAAGATAATAGGGGCCGTCCTAAAGATGTTCGGCAGGACACCGGATCCCGATTTTGACGAAGCCATGCTTCTGGAACAGTACCAAGCTCAGATCGGCTCGGCACTAACCCCGGCATTTGCCGCAGATTCCTCCCCGGAACTAGCTTCGGAAGCTGTCAATGTCTGCGCCGCCTTCATCTCGACGGGCATCGTCACCGATGTGGACCGCATGGGGCGAATCCTGAAAACCCTCGTCACCGCACTCGAAAACTTCTCGTCGGAAACGGAGAACGCCGGGATCGGCGACCTTAGAGGACTAAGTTCTAACGCACAGGTCATGGTGAAGATGTCGGTCTTTTCAGCTTGGGCAGATCTTCAGGTAGCCAGCTCTGAGCAGAAGTATCTTCTCGACGTGCTCAAGCCCCATATTAGAACATTGACACCTCTTTGGTTGGCCTCTTTGCGAGAGTTCGCTCGTTTGAGGTTCGAGCCTGACATCTCCATGACGCTAGGCCCTCCATCTATGTCGGGCAGTCTTGACACCATTTACTCCGCTCTCAACCGCGATACGCTCCTCAAATTCTACCAAGACTCCTGGCTAAAGCTTGTTGATGCCATCGCAAGCCTTATCGAACAGGACAGCGAATTCGTCTTTGACGCGCTAGACGGCAAGGAGACTGACGCGCCGTCCACTAATGGGCAGAGCAAAGGCGCCGACATCAACTATCGGGATGAGCCGGTGGCTTTCTTCTTCGTCCTCTTTGGTATCGCGTTCGAGGCGCTTGCCACGAGACCTGGCCAGACTGATTCGTTGGCCACACAGGAGCAGACGCTTGAGATTCTCCAGGCTCTTAAGAAGATCCTCCACCCAAGCGTCTCAGGTCATGCCATTTATCGTGAAGCGATCTTCTCCGAAACCATGGACTTGCTTGACCGCCTCGTGCTGATGGAGGGCCTTGATGTCCAAGGCGTTATTGTCGAGATAGCGCGTGCCCTCTGCGTGGCTCATCCATCAGCCAGGAAGAAAGAGCAGCCCGATGACGGTGACCTCTCCGAGGATATTGAGCAGCTGTTCGAGCTGACGCGGATCATCGTGCTGGTGTTGTCAGGATTGCTGCCCAACCTCACTGAAGCGAACCAGCCCGTCCGCCACCAGCTGACCGAAGAGGCCGTCCTTCTTATCCGAACAAGCCTCAACGCCATCGTCGACGCCGCCGAAGTGTTCCCTGCCATCATCAAGACGGACCTGCATGCTTGCATCATTCATGTCTTCGCCACCATCCTCGCAACGCCAGGCCCCTGCCAAGATGTCATCGTACCCCAGGCGCTGCCCATGTTCAAGCGCTTCGTCGCCAGTATGTCCGATTCTTGCCGAGGGAAGCCCTCCGCAGTCGATACTCAGATTCAGGGTTGTCTGCGTCGGTTCATGAGTATTTATCTTACTGCGCAAAAGCGCGAGGCGCCATCTTCGCTACAGTGCGTTAAGAACTGTCTCCTTGCTATTACCATCCTCTTTACAGGTGGCACCAACCGGCTCCCTGCCAGCGATCCCGTGGTTACTAGGTTCCTTGACGAGGCTATGGACTGCCTGAGCGACCGCATGGTGAGTAATATCCTCAATGCCTTCTAAAAACCCTGCACCCTGCTGACAGGAACTGCTTCAGACCGCCAAGATTGCCGCCAACTGCATCAAGTCTCTGCTCTTACAGCCCTCGCCCACACCCGCGGACGTATCCATAGCCCGCTACCTGCTCCCGCGACTGGTCGCTTTCGTGGCGAATACGGAGCCCGAAGACCCGGAGCGGGCGCGGGGCCTGGTAGCACACACGCTGACACAGTACGTATCCTCGCCCGCCCTCGGCAGCGAGACCCACAAGCAAATCGCCATGTCGGTCGTGGCGCCGGCGCTGCTGTCACGCGCCGCCACCGAGGGCGATGGCGGCGGCGGGACGGTTCACCGCGAGACGAGCGCCAGGCTGCTGGAGCTCGCGTCGGCGGACCAAACGGCGTTCCGCGGCGTCGTGGCCAGCATGAACGAGGGCCAGAAGGCCTTCATGGAAGAGATCATCCGCTCCGGCCGCCAGACGGGCGGCGATAGGAGCGATGGCGGGAGCAGAGGGCAGCCGACCATCGCTTTGAAGATGGACTTTGGGGCCGCGTAGGGATGAGGCGTCGAAGGTAGATGGGAATGGGGGGGATAGGGTGGACTGGGTGAAATCGCTGCTTTGAGTGGCTCTAATGACGTGGCTTGAATCATAGGGAGCCGAAACGGTAGTATTCGGACCCCTATCTGATATATGACTCAGCGGAATATTATAGTGGGAATGAATCTGCAACTCTCCAGTTCTGATAGCCATGTTGTAGATGGAATGACGGTCTGACAATGTGTTGGACGGGTAGCTTGACCCAATGTTACTCTTGCTACCGTGAAGGCGTCTAATACCTGATCACTATGCTATCGGCGTGGAGACATGTGAATTTGACTAGGTTACTGTGCTCTCGCAGTGTTTATATATGCAAGCTGGAAGCCGGTAGTTATATGATGACCCGAATAGGGTTTGACAGGCATTGTATGCAGCGTGGACGGCTCAATCACACCAGTTCAGTGCTAGTCGTTTCTGTTGATGACAACTAGTTATAGAGGCTAGCTATGGCAGACATGGAGGCAAACAACAACCGTGGCTTGTTGCAGAGTAGCTGACTTAGGCTCCCCGTTGCAGGCATTTGGAATGGTAACTCGAAGTAATAGCCAGCCGTACACCTTTTTCCCGATAATTTTTCCTCTAAGTGTCGGACGCGTCCTAACCAACTATAGTTATATTTTCTCTCTCTCTTTGCTCCTCTCCCCTTCCCCGCTGTACGGGAGTACCGTTCACTCAGCGGAAGTTTCCGAAACGAGTGCACCGTTTGTAGCAACTAGACGTTCATCATTCCGAACTCAGACGACATTGTAGGCGACCAATTCCCAATTTCGCTGTCCTATGAAGCCAAGGCATCGATCACAGCCTTCCCCACACTCACAGAATGTGGTAATCAGATCGAGCCTACGCTCGGAGAATACCGCCGCGAACAGCATGCGGTGGAATGTTGGTTTAGAACTAATATCCCGCGTCCTACGCAACTCTCCGGAGACACCTTTGGATCAGGCGACCCAGGGCTTAGAAGGCGCGCAGTTCACGCCCCGGTAAAGGTGTGTAGACCTGTGACTTGAAGAAATAAGTTCAAGCGGCTGTTTTCAAGGGCTTTCCGGGACACAGGTGGCTACGCAGAACTAACAGCAGTGACAGAGGACGCACACCTGGGAGTGTCTTGGCTTCACCACGGCGCACCGCGTCTCCGGCGCCGAGGCCCGACCACAATACACGGCCATGGGTACCCTTTATCACCCGAACGCGCCTCTGCACAACCGTTAATTGCAGTGGGAGGGCACCCTTTCCTTCACGGTTCACAATTTTGCCTTTGTCGGGGCACTTCGGGCGTCGTCACAAATATTTCGACATCAGGGTGACATCGCAGCCACGATCCGTCGAGGCGTCAAACTGGTAGAATGCTTGACATTTCCGAGTTTAGCCTGCGGCTCTTCGGCCCCACGGCATATACAACTGAGAAGAAGAAAACGCTCTCCGAGGGCAGTTTAATGGTGTAGTAAGGCACCATTATCAACAGCCAAGAGTGGAGTGAGATCCTAGGTCGGCGAAGTCACGGGTCTCGGCCGCCTGTGATCTGCCTTGCGAAGCATATGGATCATTTACCGTATTATGGTTAAACGTTGATTATTCCGCTTCGTATGTGCCACGTCTGTCTCACATCACGAGGAAGGTGATACTGCCAGTGTCAGTGGGAATACGTCTTCCAATGAGATCTTGATATAAGCCTTATGTCATCACGTTGCCACAGCTTACTTGGGCCCTTCGGGCGCCGTTAATCCCAACCCCACGAATTTATCGTATACAATCTCACTGACTGCTTTCATACCGTTGGCATTTAGGTGATAAGCGCTCCCAGAAAGCAACAGTTTCCAGCTGAAACCGTTCACCCATGGGTCATTGGACCCGATGCCATGGCCCCGGCTCGGCTCATCAACACCGACCCGTTCGCACCAGGGTGCTCTCTCCTTGGTAGCCTTCACTGTTGCCTCCAGCAGCTTCGCACTCACTGCGCGGTGGTGCTCCACACGGTCGCGCGTGAAAACAACGTCCACGCCGGGCCGGACGTCGGGTCCCAAAACGGTGGCATACTCGACGACAATGACTTTCGCTTTGGGCACCTTAGAATGGATCGCATCAAGGACGGTCCCGTACCGCGCAGCAAGTGCATCGGTATCTAAGACGTCGCCAAGGGGTGCGCCTTTCCCTAGTAACCAGGTGGCTGTCACCCCAACCCAGGAGGATGACAGCGTGTCCTCGAACATGCTTCCGATGTACCCGATGTCATTGCCGCCCCCGAGCACCAGGACGACGTCTGCATCCGTGGGCATTAAGTCGATCTGAGGCGGAAAGTCGTCCTGGGGTTCAGATATGAGATTTAAAAGTGTCGCGCCCGAGACGGAAAGGTCCGTTAGTTTGGCGTTGATGCGTTTAGAGAGCAGACAGGCGAAATTGGCTCCCGATCGCATTGCCTTGCTGTTGGCTACGGGCGGGATTCCCGGGCCGGCAGCGAAGGAAGACCCTATCTGCACGATATGAAGGGGCATGTTCCAGATCGTGGGAGACGAAACCGACTGGTGAGCGTAGAAAACAGAGAGTAAAACTTGGGTGACTCCAACCTCAAAGGTGATCCTACCTCTCACTGGCAGTGAAAGACTTGCCGTATATATTCTATGGATGTGGAAATGTGAGAAGTAAGACAGCGTCGTCGGAACACCGAATGATATGGGATGGGGGAGGGTCCCATTTATCCGGCAATAACCAATCAGATCAAACCAAACCAAACGCTTCGCGTCTTCGGCAGTTCATCTATTCGCAAGAAGCCGGAATGTTCCTTTTCATATTACTGTACGACACGTCTTGGATAAGGAACCATCGTGCTATGACGCTCCTGGGTATCGACAGTCAAACGAACAATCCGCGTGGATCTTAGGGCAAGGATCACAGTTACCATAAACATGGGCATGTACTTAATCTATCTTACCTATTCCATCAATGCTCGATATATTTAGAATGGCTCCTCTTGCTATCTTAGGGATATCCTAGAAGTCAGCAATTTATACACAACCTACGGAGGTAATGAACACGGCACGTGAAATACTCCTATTAGCGGCCATCTAATCCTTATCAGTGGTTGTTGCTGAGCTGCCGCATATTCATTGAGGGCGTCGTTGATCTCGTTCCAGAACGCGCACGATTCATAGTCGACCACTGTCACTTCGCTCTCGTCTTTAAACTTTACACCCATATTCATGTCCGCGGTCCAAGCCGGCCACGTACCGGTATCGTCGTCCGGCGTCCCAAACTCCGCCATGTTAGTCCAAGCCCGGCCCATAGTGCGCGTGATCTCCTGTTCTGATTCAGAGAAGGTACAGTCACCGTCCGGAGGGGGCATATTGTGCGTCATGTTGAACACGAATGTGCTGAACCTAGCAGCGCCATGGCTTAGTTAGCTAACCGACTAGTGGAAATAGCTTCGGCCACTCTGGTATTCTTATCTCTTGGCTACCACTGTTTTTATCTGTATTTAAGGGGGGTTCACCACCTTCACCTTCTATGGAAGACCTTCTAGAGGTCAGGCAACCTGTTAATACACTTTTTCTTCAGTTATATGCTTCTGTGTGTGATGTCAGGGTCTCACAGAATGGAATCTCGCTGGTGTGAGTTGCCCCCAGGAACGACAGATATTCGTCTGGAATGGCCGCAAACCATGGACAGCTGGGCGAGTGGGCGAAGCGATAGCTCCATACGGGAATGCTCTTTTCGTTCGCACAAAGAAGCGCGCGATGACCGGGGCATTTGTAGGACACTTCCGTGATAATATATACTAGAGCGGCGGCGACCGATCCGTTGAGCACAGCGTCGAGGGAGAAGGTCTCATTGACGTGGGAGGCGAGCGGTCCGAAGTTTAAGGTTAGAAACTCATCGTAGTCCGATGGTGTGAGGGTCGGCGCCGCCTCGCCGTATGTGCCTAGGACAAAGAAGGCGCCTTCGTCCGAGGTAGAGCCTATTATCGAGGGAACTTAGAGTCCCACAGCAGATGGCTGCTTGGGAATGACGACCTCATCAACTAGTGGACCCCATGCGCCTCTTGAGCCATTGCGATTGAGGGCTGAAGCGACGCCGATGGCGGGCTCAGTTGGCATGGTTTGAAAGGCAGCCTGGAGCTCTGTTGGTGACGCAGCGTGGAGACATACCAACTGTATTGTACGTAAATATTGAAACGGGACTTCGATATCTGGAATAAATGAGAACGAAGTCCTTACATCTGGTGTACTGCAGTTCAACTTGTCAAGAAAAATTTTCTGGAATACTTGTGCGTCGGCCACGGTCGCAAGGTCTCTCCCACCAGCCGACTCTAGGGCCGCAGCTCTCATTAAAGCCGTCGCCTCGGTAGTGTAGCGAGGACGAAGCCGTTGACAGCCCCGGCAGACTGTTCAAATAGGAGTACTGTCGTCTTCGAACAAGTATCTGTCAGCATACATGCTCGTGCGCATATCGGTTGACTTCGGCAGCACCGGGAAACTATCCGGGTCGCCTCCGAAATGCCTTATATTTCCGTTACCCACTCCAACCCGAGCTCCTGGTCCATAATTCCGTAATTGCCTCTTAACCCTAAGTCTGACAGCGCTAGGAAGCCTAGGGGACCTAGGCGGTAGTTGATCGAAACGACCACGGAGTCCAGCGCGGAATGGCAACCATTATAGGTTGGGTTCGACGCTTTACCCCCCTCATTGCTTCCGCCGTACAGCCAGACCTTGACTGGGAGATTAGATTCTGGCGTGGCAGAAGTTGGAGCCCAGACCTTCAAGTAAAGGCTATGTGGATGAATGAGTAAGGACCCTTTAGGGGGCCACACAAATGGGCACTGCTTACCAATCCTCGCTTTGCGGCCCCGTCTCCGCGTACAGCGTCCCAAATTGAATACACGATGGTGTTGGTTTCGTGGCGTTGATTACACCGCGATAGGAAGCCGAAGGCGGTTCAGGGGGTGCATATCGCAACTTTCCGACAGGCGGTTTCGCGTAAGGAATGGAGAAAAAGTAGTTCACATCTGTTGGCTCGTACTTGCCGCCCTGAATCGGGACATTACGCGTCTGGACAACCTTTGAATCGATGGTGTCGACCAATCCTAACAAGACTGAGAAATCAATAATACCAGACAAGCGCATCCTAAAGCTGTCGTCCTCAGCCCTGCCGTACTGGTGTGTTAAGGCATGCAGTAACGTCAATCACTGCAAGGTGTAGCACTTATATGTGTCAGATAAAACATCCGACCCCGGCTATTTCCAGCACTGCCATCAGCACGTCACAGGTGGCTGCTTATAGGGACTGCGCCAGCATAGGAGCGGCCATTCTTAGGCTCGCTGGCGAGCAATGCTCGGAGGGCAAGCACCAAACCCATTGTCGACTTCTAATATTGGACGCAAAGCACGTACGGGTATTGACCCCATTGAGCTCTAAGCGGATAAACTTCATGTGGACGGCGTTTTACGGAGTATGGCTAACACTGGCTATATCAAAATATCAGAATCCTCATCAGATATCTGATTAGTGACAAAGGGCCCACAATGGCATTTTGTGCACGATTTCTCCGGGCATGCCATAAACTTCGGTGATTATCGCAAAATTACCCAATAAAAACAACCAATCGCCCCTATTTCCCGTTCAGGACAACACGCGACAGTGAAAGCTCTAGCTAATGGTGAGAACTGTTATACTGACGCCCATGGCGCTTCATCATGTAACGTACTTACGTAATGTTTGAGGTTATCATATTAATACAATTCAACTATGTACATTATGGCAGAGGCGAGCATGGATTATCTTGGTAACGGCTTAAACAATTCGGTAGAGCGCAGTATTAGGCCCCTGGTACACGTACACGGGCTTCGTTCTATTGTCATGCACGGTGTGCTGGCACTCATCAGGCTCGCAACGACGTTTTCATCTTGTCAAGGGCTTGGACTACGCATCTGATAGGGCTCAGCGTAGATTGCTTCAGTCGCCTTCGGCGGTCACAGAAATAAGTTGTAACCTGGGGTCTCATTGGGGGCCTGTCAGAGTATTCAATTGACTCGTATGGGGCTGCTATGACAGCCTGGTTTCGCCTATCCTTCCTGTTCCTTCTTCTGCCAGACTGAACTGGTGAACTCTTTCTCGTTTGTTACTTTCCTTCCCGATCGTCATGAAGGTTACTGACCTTCGCTCACTGATCATTCCGAGCATTCTTATGCCAATAGCTGTTCCGCAAGAAACCACCAGTTTCTGGCCGGATGGCACAATAGATGGCACGAGCGTACCGTGTATTGCCAACAGGGCCGGCGCAAGTGCCGGCTGTGTGCATACAGACACGTATTTCACAGATTGGGCATGCGTTACCGTGCATGTCAATATCCCATATCGAGGCAGTTGCACAGACAGTGGTTGGAGAGACAGCGCTAGTCCGCTTGATATCTGCACGAGTTATGGTAAGCGGTTAGGCTCCGAATATACAAACAAAAGCATTAAGCATGAAACATTCGCCCATCGTTGTCCTACTATTCGTCCACCTAACAGTGCGATAGCCTTTTCCGCTTTAATCTCTATGTAGATCACGCAACGTTACCCTCCTAACCGCACCTCCTGCTGACTTCGCGGGAACGACTCATGCTGTGGCGGTGGAGGTTTCTTCGTTCACAGATAGGGCAAATTGTAGCCGTACTTGACGGACTCGGGCAGAACAGGCTAGGCGCAATCCAGGTTACAGTAACAGCTACCTCAGCCCCTTCATCGTCCGGTAACGCTTCGTCAGCTTCGTCATCTGGTAGTGCTTAATCCTCTGGAGGCGGCAGCCCAGCCGTTATTGTACTAAGCGTTGCCCTAGTGTTGTCACTTTAGCTGCTATCCTGGCGATCGGTTTCCTGTGGGGGAAGTTACAAGAAGCCAAACGTCTGCTATCATCACAACACACGCAAACACCATATGTAGCGACGCAAATCAGTTCCGCAAGCCTACGAACCGGAACCTCAGCAGGCAAAACCGTACTCGGAACTGGCGGTGCTAGTTATCCTGCTTGAACTGCCTGATCAGAGACACTGAACGGTGCCATGTTTGAATACTTCATGCCCATGCATAACAATGCCAAAGTAGGCGTGTTCGCACAGGGGTGGTTTATTGCCACATAATGGAGTATCGGAAAGGGAATACGTGAAGAGAATAGGAAGTCCCAAACTGTTGCAAATGTACCGTCCTGCGGTTTAGCGGAGAGTATGATACGGTTACCGTTGCGATTCCGACTTCGGAATATGTTGGGCGACAAGTCGAGCAGACCATGCACATTTGGTCACCTTGGCCTACCGCACCGTATATAGGAGTTATAAAGTACAGGGATTCAAGCTGCGTATGTCATTTTGCCGAAGCCATGTAACAAACTGTTAGTTAGTTCCTCTGACGTCGTAGTCCAAACGACGTCAAGCCGCATAGGAAGTTAGACTGGTCAGGAAAGCATCATTAAGTATAGCATACCCCAAACTGCTGAGGTCGCACTTTTGTGCGTTGTGTTTATTTAAATCTCAAGTAACTTCAACAGATGCAGGAAGAGTATCATGGTTGGTGGACGTAGTGTCTCTGGTCTCCGGCAACTTCTAACTACTATCACTGTCCCGGATCCTTGTTGGCTAGTCAGGGGAGAGAATGGATCGGCCTCGAGAGACAAGATGTCAGCCTATCCTAAGTCTTCTCCTCTTGAATTTAGTGAAAAACGTCATCCTCTAATATGATGCCCCGTTACCGAAGTCTATAGGAACTTCACAGTGAACATTCTGTGTATGGAACTATATAACTTATGCCCTTGCCCCTGACCGACTTCTCACTGTACTTTATGATCTCAAAAAAACGAGAGTCTATCTCCATGACTTGACATAACTACGTAAAATGTATTGGACGTCTTCTATTGTTATGGATATCATTGCTCGTGGCTCATATTCACTTGATATTTATTGGTAACCCCTGGACGGCCCCACAGGGATTATAACCAATTTTTATGATCTTCCGTCGCCAGTCCCGGTAGGTAAAGAAGTAGCCATTTATGTAGCGCTGTGTCATTGTGGCGATGCTATACGCGATGGCGGCCCAGTTCACCAAAGCCACGGCCCTAAACCTCCCTATATTCGCACTTTCCGCCCCGTCAAGCTCGCGAGTACCATGATCTGTATGAGAACCGTAGTGTTTGTTCTTTCCTATACGACGATCGTATATCTACGACAGTGCGACCCAGCAACTCATGCACAAGGGACTTGGAATGCTGAATATCGAGATTTGTGGAACTTGAGGTCTCTAGTTTATGGCATCTTCAATACGTTACCGATTTCTACGTCCTCGCAGTCCAACTAGGTACTGTCTTTAAACTCTGGCTTCAGCCGGAATAGAAGTTAGGTGCGGTTTTCGTCTGCCTCACAGGCCTCTTGTATGTGGAAGCTCTAGTATATCTCCATTCCCCAATGAGCGTTACCGTTTAGAGTATGTACACTTTCTATCGCAACCGCGGTGTATCGCGCAGAACGAATCGGGGTCCATGATCCTATGTGCTACACCCTTTAACACTTTACAGTAGGGTAGGTGTAGCAGCATCTGGGTAGCCATCAAAGCTTGCGTCTGATGGCATTCTTTGCTTATGCGGCAGAGCTCAACGCGGGCATTGTACGCCGCTGTATACTGGTGACTGCCATTGCATTCCAGGGTTTCCAAACGAATGCCACATTGGAATCTTTGCGGCGTCATCTTACACCACGGCAGTATTATAAACAACGGAAAAGAGGCAAATCTATCACCGGATGGAATCGGCTATGTTAATATTGGCCGTATTCCACCCCAGGATTGCCAAATATCCTGAAAGGGACTGAACATGTTTGGGGGATTTATACGGAGAAGTTGTGGGGCACAACCCTAGGAGACGACCGAAGTGCCTCTCTAGGAGAAGTACCATGAGTGGCTGGGCAGTGGCCAATGTTAGTTTGGCCAGGGAGACCAGAAGGATCGATACAACTAAGCCGGATATGAGAGATGTTTTAGGCCGAGAGTTGTGGATCCAAGCGTATCCGAAACCTTAAAAAGGGGGTGCGACGGAATTACAGGCACATAACTGTAGACTTAGAGCTGGCGGCTGGTGAGGGGAATAAGGGGGGGAACAGGGAAGTGTATCGCGGAGTGGTTATATGTCCTTTTGGGCAAGATCAGTTGGAGTCTTCGGTGTTTGACAACTGTGTCCAGGAAGTATCAACATTGATAAGCCTGGCGGACATTGGCAAGTCGTTGGCGGAATCTACTACCACCAGAGATAATGAACCAACCAGTTAAACGTTGTTTATGGCTGAATGACTATTCATAGCTCGAACGTCTCTGTACGCGTGTCCTGTTTGCTACTGGCAAGAGACAAAGGGTCAGGCCATCGCGTTGCTCCGCGAAGGGCGGCCATGCCATCCTTGACATCCTGCTTGGCAGAAGCGGCAGTGGAACGTGGCTCCTTTTACATTACGGCCGTCGCTGATGGGGGGCCGAAACGACAGGTTCGATGACAATTCAGTCGTTCTGCAATGAGGTGGTTTAGTGGGGCCAGCTGCTTATATACGACACGAAGCTTGCTGATCGCGTGTCTAGCGAGCTGGGGAGGACGTAATATCACAAGGAATAGCCATTTCTGTTGACGAAAATAGCCCTCGTTGGCACTTCCGTATGCGCAGCTGCCAGGATCACGACGGAAGCCGGTGATTGTCCCGAGTAGGTACTTCGTAAATTGTATTTAGCCCAGCTTAGGACCTTGGCTAAGCTGTGGGGAGATCGTAACCGCACATCCGGTCTTAGTATCCGGGGAGGAATAATTAAACTTACCTTCTTCGTACACTGAACTGCCAAGCCAAGATTCTATAAATTTTGTATCAGCACTGGACCGACCAATACAAAGCACGTGGCGGAGAGGGATGTGCGGCCGAAGCGATTCCGTCACTCGACCTAACTGGAAATTTTCTTGTAATCAAGTGCGCGTATCTGTCGAAGAAACATATCAAGGACTCCTTGAAACGCTTTCGGTTCCGCAGACTTGAAGGCTGTGACACGAAAGGAGAATCACCCTCACTGACAGTTCGATCTCAACGAGCAAAGTCCGACCTAACGACGTGCGATCGCTCGAGAGCGCCATCAGATGATTCTGAGTCTTATGTTACGCAGGTGTCTTAGGAGGCTTCACAGAGCACTGCGCGACTCTGCGCACGAGCCATGTAGGGAGAATTCGAACAAGGGGTTGAGCCAGCTGCGCTTAGCCGCCTCCAAGCATCCGTTCTGCCCCAGGGTCCAATATCAGCGGCGGATTATGTGACAGTGCGTCTGCTGGCCAGGGGACTCCGTAATCGCACGATTTCCGCGGCAGCTTCTCACTCTTTCCTTGGCCGCACGGAACACTTCGAAGGTTGTGTAACCTGTCATAAATTCTCACAGAAGTCTCCTTCGTATATACGTCTTACATTGTCGGGAGGGGTTCTGGCTGGGTTCTCTTGAAATGATATACGTGCCGTCAGGGATGCCACCGAGATACGGATTGAGTCCCCTCCCGAAGGTTGAGAGAACAACTGCCGGGTCTGCACGGTCTTGGTGGAGGCGTAGGAGGTCGTGTTCATTCCCTAGTACTACCCGTTGATTCTGGCGAGATCTACTGTAAGGTAACAGGGTCTTTCCAGGCAACCAGCAGCATGGACATCTACAAGCTAGCCGCTTTATAGTCTAGAAAGCTTGTCGCATTACCGGATGAGCCCTATCCATCACCAATGCACCCGGAGTTACGCTTGTGTGGAAAGCGTGGAGCAAGAGCAAGAGATTCTGGGGTACATATAGGTATGGGAAACTGGGGATGCGATTAAGTGGGTGGATACTCACCGCACGTTATTTAATTACCCATGGTAGAGAATACATAGTAAGTCGGGGTTTAAAGCTCTTGCTTACGCAGCTTTCAGAAACATACTTACAGCAAGCCCAGGGTGGCAGGGGATTCTTTATCATCTTGTAATCCATAAAAGGTAATTAATTCATTTAGGGTACATAGCACTAAGATCTGCCGACTACAACACCACCTTATGTAGAGGGATCTACACTGTGGGGCTGAGTTCGCTCCTCGGAAATGATCCACATCGCATTCACTCGCAAAGAACATGAGAATCTCTCCCTTCGACGACGAAAATCTCTACTACGTAATCGAATTAATCTGTAACAACAAACCAAGAACAAGTTCAGGCGTAACTTACAAGGTTTTTGCACGAAGCAGTCGGGACCTTTTTTATGCCCGTCAAGCATTCGCACGACCCTACCTACCTCGTACGCATGTGACTTGTCAGATAAATCTAGGGAGAACCACCAATGGGCTCTTGGAGGTCATCCAAGCCCTCAGTTGCTTGGCGTAGATATCTTACCAGCGCAAAGAAAGACAAAAATGAATGGGCTAATAAGCCAATGAACGCCAGAGAAGGCCATGCCATCACATAACTAACCGCTACCTTCTCGTGCCGTTAGTCATTACAAACTCGCCCCTCCACAGTCGAAAAGCTTTGAGAACGTCCTTGTGAGCCAAACAAAATCGTTTGCGGGTCTCTGTGAATTTCTGCCCAACAGTTTAAGCATAAATCTCCAAGTGAAGTCATGTCCTATAGGTCGGTTATCATAGTTGACAAAACTTTCGAGTCACCTGCCACTTCACCACATCTCTTAAGGGCCACACACCTCGTTCGCTTCATGCACGCTCATGTTCTACATAATTTTCCCTCTTTCGGGGTTGGGAGCGTTAGTGCGTATCCACTTCCGGGCTGGGATTCCCTCGAAATTATGCTCCCATCTGTATTCTGGACGGATGAGGCGGCTTACATGGGCCGTTTTATCGTACATTGAATGATCGCCAAAACGTGCCGCCCCGATTTGACAGACAACAGACAAGATTACAAGGTACAATATATCATCACCCGCTTCCAATTAACAGAACTGGTTCTCGGGTTACCCTTTGTTGTTTCAAGTGCCAACCTCAAACCGACCGGACTCCCTAGTCCAGACTCGAACCCATCCAGCTAACTTACAGTTTGTAGTGAAATCTGAGATGTCATCTCTAACCACAGCCGGCACTTCCAAATTGTGCGATGGTGGTATGTGAATCCCTGTCGTTGTGCTTTAGCGAACAATGTCGATCCTTGGTCCTTTGGGACCCTGTTGCCAAGGTCCCTTCAAAATGGACTAAGAACACTGGTTGAGGCACTTTCACTAGAGATAGAAATCGGAAATCCATAAATGTTGAAATGTCACACCTTGTCACCTTGGTATCCGCCTGATTACCCCACAGTACCAGATTCTTGGGTCGATATCTAGGTATTCATCCAACCTGTCTCAACCTGACCCAGAACGAGACTTCTCTTCTTCATTGACCCATACATAAGTTACAGTCGGTTTAGCGGCTTGCTTCTCTGACTGTTTCTTCGCCCTATTGTCCATGCGACGCTGCTTTCTACGCTTATGGACAGGAAACACCAAGCTACGAGTTGATTGTGATTTCTTGTCCCGGTCCACGACAGAGAAACGCATTACATCATATTACGTCGTACTCCAAGCATACGTTTCAAGCACCACTCGCAATTTTGACGCTATCCGGACCAAGGACGCGATCATGTCACATTTCCCGACCTGAGCCGCTATTTCCGCTCCTAATTCCTTCTTTCCGTAAATCATCTCTAGTCTCTTAGCTTCCTGTCTAGCTTAGTGGAAGATCTTGGTGAAGCCAAGAAAGAACGTCAAAGGACCAACTCGAGAGATTCCGCTCTTAGATCCAACCGTAGCGTGCTCTTGCTACCCCAGTTGGAGCTCACCCGCGATCGATAGATGGGTACAGACTTGGGTCCCCGCTACCCTTTGCTGAGACCCTTCGGACCATGGCCTGCATGCCTCCCATCTGGTTTATTAAACGATTCACCAATCGAACCTGGGATGGCTTTGGACGATGGCATCAGCCTCTCTACTGCTCTGACGTCTCCACTGAGCCGTGCGCGGCCCTTAAAAAGGGGCCGGTCTAGGCGCGAATCGCAGACTTGCTCGGCGCGGCCCACGGCAGCATTGGAAGTGACGGCAGCGGTGACGAAGGTAACTAGGAGGGCGCCGGTAGCCGTACCTTTCCATCATGATCAGCAAACCGCGAGCATCACCGCCTCGCCTGGGAGCTGGCCTCTTCCTCGAAGTATTGGCGGTAGCAGTGGCGGCACGGGTGACGGTGTACAGCAGTACTCGAAGCTCGCCAGCGACTGCATGAAGACCGTAGAAAATGGAACGCAGTCCACCTATCCGTTCACGGGCGCCCCGATCCCCGCGGACCGCGTCTCCTGCGCAGAGCTCGCCCTCCGGGTCCGACCGCCGCTGCCGCCGCCCAAGCGCCGGCGCGCGGTCCACGACGTCGACGGGCCGGGGACGGGGTCGCTGCCGTGCAAGAAGCGGCGGTTGCGGCTGCACCTGATCACGAGCCGGCTGTCGCAGCCCTACTCGCTGCCGGCGACGCACATCCTGAACCGCGAGAGCAGCGGCGAGTCGGCGCTGACGCGGTTCCTGCGGTGGCTGAACGCGGCCAAGGTAAAGAAGGCGGGCCACCAGACGGCGCTCGTGCGCAAGGCGGCCATCCTCAACCGCGTGCGCATCAGCGTGCGCCAGGCAGCCGTGCAGCGGGGCCATGCCCACATGGCAGAGCTCGCCGCCCGCCAGAACGCCCTCGCTCTCGACCACGGCCTGCTCGTCGTCACGGCGCCAGGGACCAGCGCCACAGCCGCGCGGTTTCCCGGTCGTCCGGGCGGCCCAGGCCTCGGTGTGCCGAACGCGTGGAGGCCGCATACCACCGCCTTTCCGACGGCGCCGTCGTTGTTGTCGCCGTCGCCTCCTGTCCCCTTGTACGGCGTGTCTGGCGCGGGGGTTGAGAAGAAAGGGGAGGTGACGCAACCCCTCCGCCAGCCGCCCACGACCGTATACTCGCCGAGCCCGGGGGTGGAGGAGCACGAACGAGCGGTAGCGCCCAAAAGCAGCATATGTGCGCCCGTGCCCGGCGACGACGGCGACGAGGACGAGGGCGCGTTCCCGAGCTCGGACCTTGACGGGCGGTATGCGGACCTCTCGGACGACGACATGGACGACGTGTACGCCGACTTCGGGGTCCTGTTTGGCGGCGGCGGCGGCGGGGGATCATCGTCATCCTCCTCCGAGGACCACCGCGCCGGGGGATGTTCCGAGGGAGGAGGCAGTAGTAGTAGGCACAGGGAGGGGGAGGGACGCGAGGGAGGAGAGGAGCACGGGGGACACTTCTACGAAGAGTATCTTGATGAGCTGGATGGCATTCCTTGGGTATTTTAGGTCAGGATAGGGATGGGGCAGGGATGGGAACGGGATATTAGGAACGTATCGGAATGGGGCCTGGGAAGGAGTATCACAGAGGTATCTGGTTGGCATTAGCAAGCGGCCACAATTGATCGGGTTATTTGCGGAAATGGATTGGTAGGCGCGTTACTACTTCGATATTTGCATGTTGATATCCGGGACCAGGTCTCATCCTCGCAGGATGGTTTATTTTATGCCAACCGCTCGGATTGGGAACGGCAAATGCAAATAAGCCTTCGTATCTCAGGTCGGTATTGTCAAACACGACGAAGCCCTTGATTCTAGAGAGCGTGTATGAGGTTGGTCGCGCAACACGCCATAATGATGCCGGGTAGGGCTCTTGCAACAGAGGCACCAATCCGCAGCTGGCCATCCATAGTAGACTGAACCCAGGGTGCTGATCAGGCACGGCATATCAAGTTGAGCGCTTATGCAATCCCTGAATGCCCCCTCAGCACCTAGGGTACTACTCCCACCTACTTGCCCGCTCTTTCACTCTTCACCCGTCCACAGCACCGAGCTTCCTCGCCCTATCGAGGGCGATATCCACCATAGCGCGGATGGCCTCCCGTTCCTCAGCGCGGACATCGCCTCGCGCGATTCGCTCCTGCATGTCCCGCATGATGATCGGCCGCCCGCGCCCGTTTACGAACACCACGTACCGCAGCCCCGGGAACCGGGCCTCGTACTCGGCATTCAGGGCGGCCAGCTGCGCCGCCTCTTCCTCCGCGCCCGCGCCCGCGCCCGCGTTCAGCTGAGCCTGCTCCGCCCGGCTCTGCACGCTCTCCACTTTCTTCGCGCCAAGTCGGGGGTGCGAGCCCAGGATCGCGTGGAGCGTTGCGCGGGATTCGGGGGTGGTGGTGGAGGCCAGGGACGAGAGGAGGGACCCCACGTGTTGGATCAGCGTCGTGTAAGTGAACGGAGTGTCGGTGTTATGGTTTGAGAACTGCTCCCGGATCGAGGAGATCGCGATAGCGTGCAGATCGCGCGAGGGCTCGAATAGCGTGTCGAGCACGAATTTGAGGGTGTCTTCCGACGCCGTGGAGAGCGTGGCCACTGGTGGGAGACTTGGGGATGCCATTTTGTTGTTACCGCAAGACACCAAGTCAAGAGAGCGTGTGTTAAGTCTGCCTACTCTTCTTAGTCTAGGGATTCACCACTTCGTAGGTAGCATTTAAAAAGGTTCTATTTGGGGCGCCCCAGCTACGTATAAATAGCAGGGCATCCTGTCTGGTCTCATATCGCCGGTTGCTGATGAAGATGGAATGCAGCTGGGGCTTCTAATAGTGGGCTCTGCATCGGTGTGCTTGTATCGCTAGCACTGCTGTGCACATACTGTACTGACTAATCTACTCTTAGCTTAGCGCATTGTGTCCCACTATCTGCTATCGGAAAATGAAAGGACCGAATGCCGACGTGGGTCACACTGCGACCCGTGGAGTCCAAGCGCAGCTGCATCACCTTCGGACGTTCCAAGGTTGCATTGAACTGCTGCTGCACTAGGCTCCACGCGGCTGGGAGCTTGTCGACTTTCGAAATTTCAATTCCAGCCTGGAGGGCACATCGCGCCGGAGCAACCACTACCATCTAGGATTCTCTACACCTGTTTCTACTTCAATTCGTCTTGGGAGTCTTTAACATATCGGTCATATTCGTATATTACAAACGAATCCTTCGATATGCTTTGTGCAAGTGAGTATTGTCATGCGCTGCCAATGTATTCATTGCTCACCGGCCTATCACCGTTCTAACGCGTCGCTACCTATGCAGTTTCCGGCGAGCCTCCCCAGGAGCCTGTGGTGTCCAAAGTATCAGGTATGCATGCTCCCGACAATTAGCTGCTTCGCTGCTTTATGAAGCTGACGAATGAGTTGCCAGGTGCCGTATTTGAGAAGCGTCTAATTGAGAAGTACGTTGAGGAGAACGGCAAGGACCCGGTTACCGGCGAAGACTTATCCCCCGAAGACCTTATCGTTGTCAAATCTTCCCGCGTCGTCCGACCCCGGCCGCCTACCCTCACCTCCATACCCGCCCTTCTGATCGCCTTCCAAAATGAATGGGATGCGCTTGCGCTAGAGACATACAACCTGAGGGAGCAGCTCATGCGGACACGGGAAGAGCTCGCGACCGCCCTGTACCAACACGATGCCGCAGTCCGCGTCATCGCTAGACTTACCAAGGAGCGAGACGAGGCTAGAGATGCGCTGTCCAAGGTGACGGTCTCGGCGGGCGGTGCAAGCAGTGGTGACGCCATGGCTGTCGATGCCGAGGGTCTCCCCGAAGAATTGGCATCTAAGGTGGATGAGACAAAAGCAAAGTGGGCTTGGTCATCATGCTAAAACACTTTGGGAGCCCAAGCTAACACATTTGCAGACTATCAGAGAGCCGGAAGAAGCGACCCGTTCCCAAAGGATGGGCGACCGCCGAGGACATCTCGGCTTTCGAAGTTGGGACCTCCAACCCCCTCCCAGTCTCCCAGGCTACGTCGCTTACGATCGGAGGGGGATATGCGGCGGTTGCTGGCCTGGAAGGCGATGTGGCTATCTACTCTATCGAGTCTGACAAGGTGGAGCGCTCGCTAAAGATCGACGAACCCGTAACCGGCTCGACATGGGTCGGCTCCAAGGTCATATTCGCAACAGCCAAGGGTTCAGTTAAGATCTTCGACAGTGGCAGTGAGGTTGCGTCCTTCCTAGACCACGCAGGGCCCGTGACTGGCCTATCTGTGCACCCGAGCAGTGAGATCTTAGCGACAGTCGGCTCGGATAAGAGCTTTATTTTCTACGACCTCGTCAAACTACAGCGCGTCACGCGTGTATTTACGACTTCTGGTAGGTGCCAACCCTAGATTTTACCTGATCACATGCTAAACCGTCCCAGCCCTGACGACCTGCGCGTTTCATCCGGATGGTCACATCTTCGCCGCGGGTACAAGCTCTGGCGAGATCAAGCTGTTCATGACAACCACGGGCGAAGAGGCTGTCTCGTTCGAACTGGGTGCTCCCGTCCAAGCTGTCGAATTCTCGGAGAACGGCTTCTGGTTCGCGGCTACGGCCAAGGGTCAAACAACAGTCACGATTTTCGATGTGCGGAAGCAGGGCGATAAGGCGCGAGCCAAGGTCCTGGACGTGGGCAGTGCGGTCCAGAGCCTCGCGTGGGATTACTCTCAGCAATTCTTAGCCACGGCCGGCGCTGACGGCGTCACGGTGCAGCACTACAACAAGGGTGCCAAGTCGTGGTCCGAGATAGTCAGGGCCGGAGTTAGTGGGGCGGTGGTGGATGTCCAGTGGTCGGACGGTGCGTCGAAGCTCCTGGCGGTCAACAGGGAAGGGGTCGTCAGCGTGTTATTTCCCAAGGCGTAGTAAGCCAAGAGGTTTTACAATCCGGATAGTTGGCTGGAGAGTAATAGAGACAGGTGGAGCAGGGCGATGAAAGCAGACGGCGAGAAGATACCATATGTATAAAGGTTGATAAAAGCAATGTCTCGGGACTGTTGGTTGCTTTCGCAGTTAATAATTCTGGTTGTACAGTACCGTAGTGAATGCCACCACTTCAT
Organism: Monosporascus cannonballus; assembly: GCA_004154925.1. Classification (NCBI taxonomy): domain Eukaryota; kingdom Fungi; phylum Ascomycota; class Sordariomycetes; order Xylariales; genus Monosporascus; species Monosporascus cannonballus. The sequence continues at coordinate 57,212 of QJNS01000753.1, forward strand.
TCATATGGACCTGAGACAAATTGCTTGGTCCGATGGTGGTGACTCGGAGCTACGAGGAGGGCCTTATCACCATGAGGAATGGGGCCGCCATTGTATGTATTGTGCACCGGGCCTTGGGGAAAGGATAAGTGAACAAGCAGCAGAATGGGTGGATCTCACGTTCAATGTTATCAGGGCCTATTGTGCAGCCGTTGGACACCCTGGGCACGATACAGGAGAGTATAATAGAGTGCTAGGTACCTAGTAAGGGTAGGTAAGGTTGGGGCCAGGAGCCCCAGGTCCTCGGAATTAGGGGACCTACTAATACAGCCTTAAGTGGCCGGAGGCTACCTGGTACAAGTACCTAGGTACCTAGTAACGATATTCTTTTAACTGGAGACCTGCCCAATCAAGCGTCATAAATCATGGACCATCCAATTACTTATCGGGTTATCAGCAACATTTTGTAGTGGCGGCAGTCGCCATCGAGCGTTTGCATTCTAGCGGCCCGACGAAGCAGGAGCTGTTCCTGTCGTTGCATATGGACAGCACCTGGCCCCCGGCTCCCAAAGTCGTCAACCCGATTAACAATATTCAACATAATCCTTTTTTTCCTTATGATGACTTCTCTTCGGTATTCCACTCATACAACAGCCCCGACGACACGCACCCACGCGACGCTGATCCCACGGCCGTCAACCATCTCCGACACTCAGATCTAGAGCCGGATAACCCCAGCCAATGGTCTCTCTCTCTCTCTTAGCCCAGCCATTTGAGAGGGCTCCTGTGCTCTAATTGATTCCCTCGTGTCTGTTGAAGAAAAGAAAAAAAAAGAAAGAAAAAAAAGAAAAGAAAAAAAGAAACAGCGACGGTGATCCCCGGCAACGAGTCGCTTGCGTGTATACAAGTTGGTGTTCCTTCCTGAGCACGGTCGAGTAGGTAGGTAGGTTGCTTGGCGTGCTTGCGCCTTTTTGCTTGCAGCCTTTAGTTGCCGACATCCTTCATACTGTATCTTCGAGCGACATCTAACAGGAGTCGTATGGTAGGAGTACGGTGAACATACGATTATCCATCCGTATTCGTTTATCAATACGTACGGTTATTCGAAGCCAATTTCCTCCATCAGCTCGCCCACGATGGACGAACTGGTGGACATGGAGGTCTTTCCGTTTGGAAACAATCGGGACCACAGAAGCCAATCCAGACAACGCCACCGTCAGCCCGAGCCCGATATTATCGATCTAACACTAGATGACGAATCACCTCCGCATCCGTCTCTGCCTTTCCCTGGCCCTCCTGCACAGATGAATGCGCGCAGGATGAATTCACAACGCAGTCCTCCTCGTTTATCCCGCACTGACGGGAGTTACATCGGAGGACCACCCCAGGTCATTTTCATATCCGACTCGGATGATGACCATGGCGAGCCAGTTCGACCTAACTTTAGGCGCAATATAGATAACAACCGTGAGCGGAGAGAGAGACAAACAAGACATCACCACCACCACCACCATACTCACCATCATCACCATCACCGCCCGCAACAGCCCGTGGACGAGCTCCACGAGGATGTACCACGCGAGGCTCCACATTTCACGCGCATCGCGAGTCTCTTACATAACCTTCCGCTCCCCATGTTCAGCTTCCTAAACAACCACGGCATGGCGAACCGGCACGGTGCAGAAGATATCGCTTTCCTCGGCGAACGGAATCTGGGTCCTCAGCTTCCGCCCATCAATATCGGGATGCGGCTCGACTACGGGCATAACGCATTTCGTGGACATCAAGATCCCGCTCCTTCGCCCAAGCCCGCCCACGAGCCTCCGAAAACCGCGAGAGAGGGTTTCACAAGAGATACCGGCGAAGATGTGGTTGCCATCTGCCCAAGTTGTGATCAGGAGCTTGCCTATGACCCCGACGGAGACGAAGAGGAAGGCGCTGCATCAGCAGCTACCCTCTCGAAGAAGGCGCGCACTAAGAAAGACAAGGCCGAACATCACTTCTTTGCCGTTAAGGCTTGCGGACATGTGAGATTAGATACAGGTTCCCCGCTTAACTCCTCACATCTGATATGCTGACAACTGCAGGTCTACTGCAAGAAATGCTACGACAACCGTAAGCCATCGGCTAGGAACCCCGTCGATGTAGGCTTCCGACCCGATCCGAAGACCAGCAAGGGAAAGATACTCTGTGCGGTCGACGAGTGCGAGTCGGATGTGACGAACAAGACGGCCTGGGTGGGCATCTTCTTGTAATGCTACTAGGCGTTAGGCAATGGAGGCGTTTTGACTTCGAAAGGGATGATAGACAGCTGAGAGATAGCCGGCAGGGCATTAATCAAATATAACTGCGCGTTTGTGTTGCTGCTTCTCATTCTCGCTTGTCCTTATACTGTGGGAATTGGGATACATGATTCCTTATGCAGTATGAAGCACATGCTCAGAATGCCTAACCTATCTAAGTGCATACAGAACTGTCCGATGTATGTGCACGAAGCGCGGGGTCCGATATGGATCAATATCAAGTTTGCGGGGAGACCCACTGCAGTTTCCCGCTTGTTGGCTTGGTGCATATGCGGCTCTTCTTGGCAGCATGGTCCTTAAATGCCCAAAGCTCCAGAATTGCGGCTCCGAGTCTCTTCAGTGGGACTTTATCCACCAGCCTCTACATTCTACATGCCGACATGTATAAAGCTCAGTCAGGATTCCTCTACACTCCGACAACACAGGGGAGTCTTACAGCATCCCCACTGGGCCCCAGTTGAGGTTGCTTTATAGGTGATTCGGAGAATGCGATTCGAGACCAGCATATCCTAGGTACCGCTATCAAGCTATGTGACACCCATGCGATCCCGGCTGTGCAAGAGAGCCATCGTCTCTACCTTATGCCGTAAGAGAGCTCGCCCGCTCGATTCCCCGGGCTTCCCGGCGAGGACCTTGTCGAGCATCCAGCGCGCCGTCTTCGGCGTGGACGCCGGGTGCAGGGCGTCCAGGAGCTTGAAGCAGTGGTACGCCAGGTCGAGTAGGAGTGGGTTTCCCGGGCCCGCGCGCACCGTGCTGTTTTCGAACGGCAGCCGGAGGTGCGTGCGCCATATTCCCTTGGACTGCCGAAGTGCGCCGCACATCTTTGTTGCCGCCCCTGTCGTCTTCTTCCTCTTCTTCTTCGTACTGTCTTTCCCCTCTGCCTTGCGCAGGCTTCCCCTTCCTCGTCTACTGCGCCGCTTGCTATCCTTCCCACCCTTATCACCATAACCATCCATTTCGTCATCAGCACCATCCAACTCTGCAAGGAAAACCGACAAGAAAGCAATCTCCCTTTCCAACACGCCCGCCGGACCGGAAATCCTGCCCCTGCCAACGTGCGCCCTCTCGAAACGCTGGCACCGCACCTCGGCATCACGCTGGACGTGGTTCACCCACCGCCCCAGCTCCGCGCTGAAGGACCCCTCGTCGGACCTGGACCTCATCTCGAGGCATCGGGCGCTTGCGTCCCCCAGAGATGCGTACGTCTCGATACGCCAGGACGCGTGGGCGAGGGCTGCGAGCGCGCTCTGGAGGCTCGCGATTACCAGGGAATGATGACGTGGTGGGAGGGTTGAGTGTAGGGCTGTTGTAGCCTGGTGGCGGCGTTGCATGCCAGCAGGAGGGAGAAATGTGCATGGGAATGCGAATCGGAGGTCCTGCAGCACCTGGTCGTAGGCCTGCATTGCGCTGACGAAGGCGCGGATCTCAGCGTGCTGCCGTGTCTTCGTGCAGTGCAGCGCATGTCTGCTAAGGTGGTATGACGAGATTGCCCATGCGTCTTGGAGGACCTCGAGGGTCCGGTGGTGCCGCTTGAGCTGCAGCGATGCTGAGTCGAGGCTCTGGGAGCGTCGAAGGCGGCCTTTGCGATCGTGATCATGGTTGCGGCTCTGGTGATGTTGACTGTGATGATGCTGGCAGGGGTGTAGCCGGGAAAGGTCTGACTGACTCTTAAATGTGGCGACATTCATGCCGTTATGTTGGTATAGGTCCATTTTTCTGTCGGGCTGCAGCCTATGAAAGAGGCAGTCGCCATCAAGGTAAAGGGGAGAGATCGGCATGTGATGCAGATGCTTTAATAATGGAACAAATAGAAAGATATCAGTAATGGCTTGAGCGCACCAAAAATGTACACAATGAGTATGTTTGAGGTGTAATAGAAGCAAAGGTTAAGCTTATCTGCATCCATGCAACCCTGGATTCAAACATTAACTCTTAGAAGCAGGGTATGTGCATTCCATTAATTTTGTAAAACTTAATCTTGGTTTCAACTGTATGGTGCCCCGATTAAAAGTGCAATGGTGAATGCGTTGGTACTCGGGTAATGAAAAGTGCAATATTGTATATGTGTGGGAGATCAGATTATTCCCGGAGAGTAACGCTGAATTCAGCTACAGTCACTAGTGAGGGGCATACACACCCGAGCTTATGTGTATGCCACCACCTTCATCGTACTGACCGCCACGACTTCAAGAAAGATATTGTTCGTTATAATGCGCATTTTTGAACGTCTCAGGGGTTGCCAGTTGTAGTCCAAAGTTCACATTTCTGGCAAGGCCGATGTCGATCCCCTCGCAATGCATGTGCATAATCCGCCCAGGAATAGAAAAGTTATAGAGCAGCCGTGGCAGGAATCGAACCTGCCCCTCTTTCATCAGGGGGGAGGGACAAGTAAAGATTTTGGAGATATGAGGCTCTTCCGGTATATAAGGTCCTCGCTAGGTGATTCCTAACAGGCATAAGTTTAAAAGGCGGCATAGGATAAAGCTAACGGATACTGTGGCAGGGAGGGATACGGGTCTTCTTGAGTGTGTGGTCGCGATATTTATCTTGTTCTGGCAAGCAACCGAGATATGCTTGGGATGCTGGAGGTTTATGTTATGATGGTGAGTCGGTCTCAAGAGCTCAATATTGCAAACACTGGATAGTCCTCAAGCTACTTAAGCCACTTCATGGCTCATAGAACACATAAATCAAGATACGAACACTCTTAGGCTGATAGGCTTCTTAGGGCCAATGTGGTTGATTTACCCATCACGGATTAGGCTTCGATATGTGTAGTCTCGGGACAGTCCCCTTATCCTCATCTTTAGCCCTTTGAGTCAATATGGGTTCATTTCAAGGTAATCATCAGGGGGAGACATCGGACTTATCCTGAATGAGTTCGAACACTTGAACGCAGTAGTCATTTCTACCTAGGTATCTAAGACTACAGCTGTCTGTCGTGACAGTTTCATAAGGTCAGAACGACATAGAAGACCAAACATCACTGGAGATTCCCTTTGCCACTTCAGTGTCTCGGCATCCTTAATATGGCTAATAGCAGATTAACTCCAAGTTCAAGACCAGCAGGCCTTCATTAGTTTAAGCCAAGTTGAAGAGAGGCCGGTACTGAGTTGTTAGATTCCGGAATCCCAAGCAGTGTGTGCCGAGTCTCCAGTTTCAGAACCACTCCGTAGAGGACGACGCATGCGCGGCCAGTGGCGCCTCACTGCGGTATAGGTCGGATGAAGCGTTGGCATCAGTCAACTGTCTCTGGAAATTCATGGTGGGAGTAGACGGAGAATGCCAAACGCTGGCTCGTCAGCTACCTTGAGTGGTCCACATAGGATGCCAGCACTAACGTTAGTACGGTAACCGCTAAGATCGCTCGAGCTAGGCTTGTGTGGCTTAGCCTATAAGCAGGGTCTGCGGGGCATCAATCTGACGTCCTGTGGCTGCTTGCAGCTATGCCCCTCCATGCCCCTCCCAACTAGCTCTACTCTGGAGCTGATCCTAGAACAGAGCAGATATACCCCACCATGTGGAATTTTTCGTATTAGTCCACCGCAGTGTGAATCATACATCAGTTCCTTTCCCGTAGAGCTCACAGGCTATACATGGCCTGAGTTCATCACGATATTCATCTCGAGCCGTCGATATGGAGTTCATCACGCTCACGGGCGAGTCCTGCTTCACCGCGCCTGAAACGAAGAAGCTGAGGGACCGGATTAATAAGTCAGCTCCTGTCAAGGTCTCCACCGTTTCCGGCTCCTGGGTCTACTATGCACGTATCAGGGGAGACGCCGCAGCTGCCCAGCAGAAGTTGAAACAGCTCCTTCCATTGCCGGATGATGGTTCTTCGCCTTCCAATGAAGATGGCAGTCATGCTCGGAAGTGCTACGTGGCACCTCGAAATATCTCCCCCTGGTCGTCCCAGGCTACCAGCGTTGCCCATGTAGTTGGTTTTGCCGACCAGCTCGTCCGCATAGAACGGGGCCGAGTCATCACATTGGCGTTCGAGGAGCCCTTCGATGACCTGAGCCACGCTTTCCGCTATGTTCTGTATGACCGCATGACCGAGATTTTCAGTCTGGGCCCGCCGGATCTGGCTGTCATGTTCGCTCAAGGAGAGCCCGCCCCCTTGGAAGTTGTCGACATATTCTCCAACAACCAGGATCCGCTGCAGGCTCTCAAGGACTACAACAAGAAGTGTGGCCTGGCCATGGACCAGTCCGAGATGGAGTACTTGGTGCAGAGGTTCAGCGAGCTCGGTCGACCCCCCAACGATGTCGAACTCTTCATGTTTGCCCAGGTAAACTCGGAGCACTGCCGCCACAAGCAGTTCAATGCCCACTGGACGATAGACGGTGTATCCAAGGACAGAAGCCTTTTCGATATGATCAGGAATACTCACAAGGTGACTCCGGACCACACCGTATCCGCGTACAGTGACAACGCGGCAGTCATGGAGGGCTTCAACGCCACTTTCTGGGCCCCTGATCATTTAACTCGCTCATGGAAGTTGACTAACGAGCCCGTCCAAGTGTTGGCGAAGGTTGAAACTCATAACCACCCAACCGCTATTGCGTTAGTACACTGATAGACTATATGGGGACCAAAAGGGGTCTCTCAGCGCGGGGAGTAACTTGCTGACCCGAATTTGTAGCCCCTTTCCCGGTGCAGCCACGGGCAGCGGTGGAGAAATAAGAGACGAGTAAGCAATATCCTGCCTCATCTCCTTTTTTCCCCTTCGGGTGCTCCATAGCCTCGGAGCCGTCAACCTGGGCAGTAGTTCGCGGGTGTAACTTGATAACAATACCCCGTCTCTCGTGAGCTTGCCAGATCACGTAATTGCTGACTGCTACTGCGTAGAGGAGCCGTCGGAAGAGGATCAAGTCCAAAGGCCGGACTCTGTGGGTTCTGGGTATCGGACCTGTGTATCCCGGACTCACTTGCGCCTTGGGAAGTTGACATCGGTCGACCACACCATTATGCTTCATCTCTTGATATAATGCTCGAAGCACCTATTGGCTCGGCCAGGTACAACAACGAATTCGGACGTCCCTGTCTCACGGGCTGTTTTAGAACCCTTCTCATGCCCGAAGACTCGGGCAACGACACAGCCGTGACAGAGTCTGGAGAATGGCGTGGCTACCATAAGCCCATAATGATTGCTGGTGGCGTCGGCACCGTACGGCCAAGCCATGCGCTTAAACGCGAGACAGATGTGCACTATGGGGCCCACGTGATAGTACTTGGCGGGCCAGCCATGCTCATCGGTCTCGGTGGAGGAGCAGCTTCGAGCAGCTCAGGAGGCGAAAATGCAGACTTGGACTTTGATTCGGTCCAGCGGGGTAATCCAGAAATGGAGCGACGGGCTCAAATGGTTATCAACTCATGTGTAGCACTCGGCGACGAAAGCCCCATTGCTTTCATTCATGATGTTGGAGCTGGAGGGCTGTCTAATGCTCTACCTGAACTTGTTAAAGATGCTGGTTACGGTGGCCGGTTTGAACTCCGTGAGGTGGAGAGCGCTGACAGCAGCATGAGTCCTCTTCAGATCTGGTGCAATGAAGCTCAAGAACGATACGTGTTGCTGGTTAACAGAAGCGGCTTAGAACGTTTCGTCGATATTTGCCAAAGAGAGCGTTGTGGCTATTCGCTTGTCGGAACAGTTTCGAAAGAACCAGACAAAGAGATCAAGCTCGTCGTCACTGATAAGGGATCAAAGGACTATCCTTACCCAGTTGATCTCCCTATGAATGTTCTCTTCCCCAAGGGTCGGAGGCTGGAACGCGATGTCAGCTCACGGAAGCCTAATTGGCCCAAGTTCAACACCGCCGCGCTTTTGAAGAAGGCAGTTGGGGACCAACTGAGCGACCCCGAACTGTTTAAGGCAGCTGTGGAGCGAGTTTTCCGCCTGCCGGCCGTCGGCTCCAAGTCTTTCTTGGTGACCATCGCTGACCGGACCGTTGGAGGGCTTGCAGTGCGAGATCAGATGGTCGGACCTTGGCAGATACCGGTAAGCTCCATTGCGTTTGTCTCCTTTTTCAGACTTAGCAGACTTCAGAGCGAGCTGCCGACGGTAGATCAACAGCGGGTCCCATGCCTCAAGCTACATGGCCATCATGGAACCCAGTCGAAAGCCACCTGCCGAACTAGGAAGCGCAATGCTGATATTTTCGTCATAGGTTGCGGACGTCGCCGTTACCGCCACATCATTCGATCTGAAGGGCACAAGGACAGGTGAAGCCATGGCTATGGGCGAAAAGCCAACACTTGCCCTAATCTCTCCTGCAGCTTCAGCAAGGATGGCCGTGGCCGAAAGTTTGATGAACCTTGGGGCCGCCTATATCAAGGGAGGGCGAATTTCAGGAGACCTCCGGCGTGTTAAGCTCTCCGCGAACTGGATGGCGGCTGTTAATCACCCCGGCGAAGGCGCTGCTCTATACGAAGCCGTTGAGGCCATCGGTATAGGGATGTGCCCTGAACTTGGCATCAGCATCCCCGTTGGAAAAGATTCAACTTCTATGAAGGCCGCATGGAAGGATGGTGACGCTCAAAAGAGTGTTACAGCACCTGTATCTGTCGTCATCTCGGCTTTCACGGTCGTTGAAGACGTCAGGCGGACCTGGACACCTCAACTTCGGCGTATGGAAGATGTCGGAGAGACAGTTCTCATGTTTGTCGATTTGGCGGAAGGCCGGAAGGCCATGGGAGGCTCTGCCCTTTCGCAGTCTCTAGGTGCTGTTGGAGACGAGGCACCTGATGTCCGAGACGTGGAACTCTTGAAGGATTACTTCGATGCGCTAGCTCAGCTGCACGAAAGCGGCGTTGTGCTCGCTTACCACGACAGGTCCGATGGCGGTTTACTCACGTAAGTATTCCCTGAGTCATGTTTCTACCGCGCTCCGGGCGGTTGCAAGGGCAAAATCTAGTTCAAAACAAGGAACAGGCTCTTAGAACGTGGCTGGCGGTCCCTGTTTGCTCCCCAGCCTCATGAGTGGAATAAGTGCTAATCACTTCGAACTGCAGTACTGTTGCCGAGATGATGTTTGCCGGAAGGGTGGGTGTTGAGCTTATTCTCAATAACATTGCAAAGTCGAATGGTTTAGAAGACATCACGGAAGCACTCTTCAACGAGGAGCTCGGAGCGGTCTTCCAAGTCCGAGCTTCTGATGAGACAAACTTCAAGAGATGGTTAGTAGAATTTACCAAAGCTTCTCTCATCTCAGAGCAGATCACAGCGATATGGAAGTAGGAACTAACTCCCACGCGTTGACAGTTTCGCGACATGCGGGCCCCCGCCTGGTCTTATCAAGAAGCTCGGTGTCATTTTGCCGTCTACGAAACAAAGGCACGTTTAGACGCCTCGGGCTCTTGCTATGTGAAACAATGACTAACTCGCGATGATGCAGGTTGATACTTCGTTATGGAACGTTCCCAGTTTTCGCCAGTCTCGAGAGAGGCGAGATGCAACAGTGGTGGGCTAAAACTTCTTTCGACATGCAAAAGCTCCGAGATAACCCGGCATGTGCTGAATCGGAATACAACTCTATCCTCGACGAAGAGGAGCCTGGTCTCTCCTACAACCTCACCTTTTCCCCATCTGAGAATATTCTCCCTATGACTGCATCCATCTCGGGCTTCTTCGGCAAGACTCCCCGCGTCGCTATCCTCCGGGAACAGGGCGTCAACGGGATGGCGGAGATGGCATTTGCTTTTAGAGCTGCTGGCTTCGATGCAGTCGATGTTCATATGACAGACTTGATCGCTGGACGGTCGCTAGCAGAATTCGTGGGCATTGCGGTGGGTGTCCTTCACATGTTTTCTCTTTGGCGGCTCTCAACACTGACTCCTGTTATTAGGCATGTGGTGGATTCTCGTATTCTGACGTCTTGGGCGCCGGCCAGGGCTGGGCCAAGTCGATTCTATTGCATCAGAACTTGCGCCGCGACTTCAGTGACTTTTTCAACCGCCCCGACACCTTCGCCCTCGGAGTCTGCAACGGCTGCCAACTGCTTACAAGGTGATCAATTCACTTTGGCCAAGTACCGGGTCCGTATACTGACTTGCGGGTAGGATCAAGGAACTCATTCCCGGAACAGAAGACTGGCCTGTATTTGTCGAGAACGAATCTCAGCAATTCGAGGCTAGGTACAGTATGGTAAAGATCGAGGACAATCCTTCGGCCCCGTCAGTATTCTTGCACGGCATGAATGGTTCCACTCTTCCGATGTAAGCAGACGCCTTCCCTATCTGGGGGATGTCTAGCTGGTATAGCATGTTAACTATATTCTACAGAGTCGTCTCCCACGGAGAAGGCCGAGCGTCCTTTAGCTCACCCGACTCCATGAAGCGACTGTCGGACTCGGGCCGCATAGCGCTGAAATACGTGGACGGCCGAGGACGAGCTGCTCAACGGTATCCGCTGAACCCCAACGGAAGCCCATTAGGAGTTTCTGGTGTTACTAGTAGCACCGGCCGTGTCTTTGCGTAAGTCTTTCCTTTCAACATGCTCTGCCCGTTTAAGGGTCAAAGCCCAATAGCGGCTCCACATAGACTCGTTTCCTAGATGCAATGGGAATTCTAACTCCTTTGCCTCCAGACTCATGCCACACCCCGAACGCACGATCTTGGCGGACTGTGCAAGCTACGTACCAGACGACATCGTAAGTGGTCTATATACCTGTTCCCTCGTTGGCGGGTGTTTCGCCGTTGCCTTGGCTTCTCAACGAAAAGCAATCACTAACCCTCCGTCTCCTTTCTAGTCGGGATGGGGAGCCTTCGGCCCTTGGAAACGGTTATTCTCTAGCGCTCGCCGGTGGGTGGGTTAGGAGGTTGCCAGGCTAGAAGATGTCCGTAAGCAGGTTAAAGCGGCATCGAAGAAGGTTTCAGAGATTTGTGCTCGATTCTCGATTATGTTCTGAGACCACATTGCAGAGAATAGCTGTGCCATACCATTCATACAGAGACGGAAGAAAAGAGATATAGTATTAGGTGACAAAGGATTGATGGAAGGCGTTGAATGAGGCGCATAGTCATATAGAAAACAATACAGACGTGGACGTTCTTCGCGTAACTGGGCTCTGCCCATAGCATGAAGGGAATTACGGAAGGTCGATTCCCAGACGAAGAGAATTGGGGGTCGGATGTGGGCTCCGGAGATTCGCGCAGATCATTGCTGGTTCCACCCCAGTGCTAGCCCTGTACCCCGTTCACCCAGGGGCTGTGATTTCATAGGAGGCCGGCGGTCAAACTTGTTTTGATGATGCAATGATCCTATAAGTAGGCTGTTACTAATCCAAACCCAGCTGAGGTGTAAGCGGTGGTAGCATGTGATATTCTATAATTGATGATGGCAAGAGCTGACCCTTTAGGGGCGAGGTGCAAAGAGGTCTAAAACGGAACCTAGGCTTACAAGCATACTCCAAAGAATATGCTATAAGGAGCTTACTCATACCCTATCCTAATATCGTACCGCATTAGACGCCTTACATACGAGATATCTGTCATCTGCCTCTAATAACGCCACTTAGGTAAGAGAATAAGGAAGGTGTAGCCTATGCTACACACCCGACTGTTGCGCAGAAACATATCCAAGATTTCAGGGGGCCCGCTTCACGCAAAAGGGGTTCGGGGTGAAGATGCCGTAGGGGTCGGCACGCTTCCTGATCTGCTGAAGCTTCTCGTACTTAGCCCGGTCCTCGAAATAGCAGTTCCAGACGGCGTCCAGGTCCCAGTCGCCGTACGAGCCCCACAGCATGCGGCGGTCCTCCTTGGAGAAGACGCCCGCGGGGCCGATGGCCTCCTTGTCGTTGACCTTCTGCCAGTCCTCGGCGCGGGCCTTGGTCTTCTCGGTGTGGAAGCAGTCCATGGTGCAGCCGATGGTCGTGTCGCGCCAGCTGTACGCGGTGCCGTTGCCGGCGTTGCGGGCGACCATGGAGTTCTTGCCCCCGAAGCACTGCAGCTGGCACGAGAGCCAGCAGCGGTTGCGCTCGGGGCCGACGATGGCGTCGATGCGCCTCACGACCCAGTCGGCCCACTTGTCCCTGCCCAGGGTGCGGGAGTTCGTCGAGTACGTGCGCTTCACGTACGGGTGCTCGAACTCGCGCACGTTGCGGAAGATCCAGTCGCCCGTCAGCTGCGACATGGGCTTCTCCTCGACGTCGCTGTCGCCGAGGATCCAGTCGGACCCCTGCTTGATGCGCTCGAACCACGACATGTCGCACACGTCGCCGCTCTCGAACGGCACCCACTGCGCGTACACGACGATGGTCCGCGGCCAGAAGATCTTGCCGTTCTCCCCGTAGAGCTCCGGGTGCCGGCGCGACATCACCTGGTCCAGCCCCGGCCACAGGTCCAGCAGCGGGAAGGCGGACGACAGGACGCTGATGCAGAGGTCGTAGTTCCGCGGGAAGTTCTCGTCGTCGGACATCTCGACCAGGATGTCGACCAGGCGCTTCAGCGTCTCGGTGTCGTAGAAGTAGAGCGCCTTCATGCCCCTGGACCCATTGTAGTCTTGGTCACGGTGCACTTGGATGGTGAAGTGGGTCAAGATTCCGAGGTTGCCGGGGCTGCCCCCGAGGAACGCCCAGAAGAGATCGGGGTCCGTGGCCTTGGTGACCTCCTTAAAATTGCCGTCTGTATCCACGATCTCTAAAGATACCACGTGGTCTCCCAGCAGCCCGAAACTGCGGGCCAGCTGGCCGTAGCCTAAGTAGAATAATCAGTATTAACTCCTTATGTGGTTAATAGGGACGGATCGTACCCCCGGTCTGCACGTGTCCCCCTAGATGGACCTCGGTGCACTGTCCGTGAGGCACGAACAGCTTATGCTCGGTGAGCCAGGCGTTGAACTCGCCAAGGCTCCAGCTGACGCTGGTGCGGGCGTAGGCCTTGCCGTCCTTCAGGAAGACCTTGCGGTCGTCGGGGCCCTTGAACGAGTCCTCGAGGTCGAGCTGGATGTTGGGCGCGCTCGTCGACGACGCGCCGCTGTACTGGTGGCCGCCCGTCTTGACGGCCACGGCGATCTTCCTCTCCTTGGCGTGCCGGAGCGTCAGCGCGATGTCCTCCCTGGACTTGGGCTGCACGATGAGCGCCGGGTTGAGGTCGCGCTCGACGCCGTACGTCGAGGTGGCATACTGGTACTTGATGAAGTCGAAAATCTCCGTCCCCGGCACGTACTGGTTGCCGCTGATTCCCGTGATGGTCTCCATAGTCTGGTCGCTCGACGGAGTTTGCTCAGTTTCAGACTCTGAGATGCCCCTACTCCGGGGGACTGGCCATAACTTCGATTTTTATAAGCAGGAGCGAGACTGCGTACGCCAGCCGAGCGGTGAGGCACTGCCAGTCTAGGCCGTCATGCGGCGGGCTCAGCTGTGCCGTCGCGTATCACCGAATAAGCCGAGTGGCTTACATCATTTCCGCCTGCTGACCCCTGAAGAGCTGAAAGCAGATCATCTTACCTCATCACTTGACACGCCCTTTTATTAGAGGCTGCTAAACGCGACATTACGAGTCAGATATCGGCAAGGCTGATGAGACAACATACGATGTTAGTCATGATGTCCTTTGAAGGCGGCGACCAGTGCCTTCGGTATTCGCCAACCAGCTACGGCAATTCCGTGTAGAACTGTATAAGGGTTCTTGGCCTCGAAGTGGCTGAACTAGTGAATTAAGAATTCGATATTACTAACCGCTACTTCACTGCCGCCGCTAAGTTCGCTAGCCAGGAGTGCCAGCCACCGGTTCAAGGTGTGATATGTTACCTACCAGAGGAGAACGGGTAGTTTACACAATGTCTCATAAGGACCCAGGTAGCAGACAATATAGATTTGTGCCATTAATACCGCTCAGTTGAGTGGCCACAACAGGTGTATAGCAACATATCCTCAAGCATTATGGTCACCGGACTCTTGAGGTAATGCGTGGGAGCGATTTTAAGGACCCCGACACGGAGAAACAAACTCCACGATTCTATCACTCAGTATTGATGGCTACTAGAACAAGGTGTGGCTATATTCCAAGTTTGTACGTAAGTAAGCTGCTTCCGAGTCAGCACTGCTATTGACCTGACAGGAGTTCTATCTACGACGTCCATGCAGGTTCCTTCCACATTTCTCAATAAAGCAAAAGACCTAGTCACAACCTTCATAGGCTCCTCAACTCAAAGATCCATCTAGGTAAGGAGTGGAACCTTGCACATATACTACAAGCCGTGACAGACAGGAAGAAAGAGTAGGTCAAATTAGACTTTGGTATCGAACCGGACTCAGGGGCATGGGGGTATATAGAATGGGGCCACTTGTGAATAATACGTGCTATTAAACAGCCGGGCTAAATCTATGCCTAGGTTTCCTGATTATGATATCTATATTGTTAAGTTATCTGTCTACAAGGTGCCGGTTACGAGTCCTTGCGCCCCGATGACCTTTTCCTCATCAAGTCAGTGTGTGCCTCCCTGGACGAACAGATCCCTAGATGAGCCGTCATCTACACGTATAGTCAACGAATTCTGGAATCCGACGATATCTGGAGATATGCAGCCTTATTCATACCACCATGCCGTCAGCTTCTGCGTCTCCGTCACCACCCCCTTCCTCATCTTCTTCATCTAGATCCAACATGGGATATGTAAGAATAGCAGCAATGCCTCCCAATGCATCTAACCGCTGCCCGCTCTCGTGGTCGCTGCTTAATATCCGCGCCTCTCCGCCATCTTCTTTAACCTTGTCTACCATAGCCACGTATCTCCTCCTCGTCGCAATATCCTGACTCCTAAATAGCGAGTTGTTGACCAACAAGGCACCACCTCCTCTTCCCACAGCGCCCTCTTGCACCGCCTTCTCTACGGGCCCCACGCCATACCAAGCCCGGCCGTCGTCTTTGCGCAGCCTGTCGAAGAACTCGTCCATGAACCTCGTCTCCTTGGAGAACTTCATATCCTTCATCGTGGCCGTGACCTCCGGGCTCTTGAGTATCTCGTTTAAGCTGTGCAGGTGTCCCGAGCTCGAGTGCACGACCGTGGCCTCCTTGGCCATGGCCATCATGGACTTGTCGCCCCTCCTCGTCCCCTCGTCGACGATGTACTTCTTGAAGTCGGCGGCCACGAATCCGGGGCTGGCGAGGAGCAGGGGGCGGGGCTTGGAGAAGTCGATGCTGCGCACGAGTGTGGACAGGGTCTTGTCGAAGAAGCGGCGCATTCCGGAGTCCTGGTCGGAGCTGGCTGAGCGCTTCTTGGGGATGGTGCTCTCGACGCGCTGCTTGAGAACGGTGCGGTACTCGGTGATGAGGCAGACGTTGGCGATTCCCTCCTGCATGACGACGGCGGCCACGGCGCCGTCCTTGTCCTGCTTCAGGGCGTCCTGCAGGGTCTCGCGCGCCACCGAGTCCCAGCCGTACTTCTTCCACAGCGTGAAGGGCCGGTTCAGCTCGAGGTCCAGCGTGTGGTACTGGCCGATGTTGACGAAGCTGTTCTCGACGATGACGGTGCCCGAGACGTGCAGCTGCGACGCTCCCGGGTCGAAGAAGGTCGACGTCACGCGTATCGTGAGGTCTGTGTGTACGCGCTCCGACTGCGTGCTCCCCGTCTTGCTCTCCGTGACGACTTTACGGATCGCGTGGGCCCTGATGACGTCTTCGGGTCCGATCAGGTTGTTGGCGTGCCACATGTCCTCGGGCTCGGTAGGGAGGAGAGACACGCTGTCCTCGCCGATGTCTTCCAGCTGCCTTGACTTCTTGCCTCCGACCAGCTGCATTGTTGCGAATTGTTTACGACAAACGTTAGATAGGGCATAGGGAGTTCGAACGGCTGGAGAAGTATGTTATGAGAACTCGAATAAGGTCGCGTGAGATCCGCCCCGGTCAATCATGAATTAATGAAGGGATAATAATGACCCCAGTTCGAGTAGCTTCTATTTATCAAATATAAGAAAGGATCTCCAATTCAGCTAAATGTTGATCAAGGTAGCGAGAACACGATCAATACGGAACCGTTCGTACATGTGCATGCCCTGGTACTTGAATCACCCCGCTGTCGTCATTCTTTGAATGTGAGCGCTAATGGCGGGGTTATATGCCTTGGCGATGCTCCATACCCCTCCCCATACGTGCTACCTGCATACATAGTACATATAAACCCTCATGTACCTTATACGCAACTTAGCTTCTAACACTATAATAGGCACTGCACTGTGCCGTTCTATTTTCTAGATATGAGGATCTTAACATTAGACTCCTATCACTTCGACGCCGTGATTCTATACTTGCTGTCCCAATTTGTCCCGGCGATTACTCTATTGCGGGTCGCTGTTTTATCTCCGTGCCGGACATAACGGCTTGTGCTTCGTAATTGTTTAGCCATTACATGATTAGCGGAGGATTTAAATACATCCCCCTTATACATCCCCCCTACGTTGAGTAACTACACAAGTCCTTCTCGTGCTGGGCAAGTTCGACCTTGGGCTTGTATCTATTGTAAATACCCGCACCATTCCGCGTACATGGGGACTATTATACGACAATCTACACAGCTCTTGGGTCTTAAAAGGTGCCTTCCGATCTTTCGTAGCTGAATCCGCCGCATCGATTTCATCACACAGGTAAACAAACAGATGGACAAAACTTTGATGAACCTCGTGTATTACAGTACGGCTCCAAACTAACCTTAGGGGTGGCACAGAACCATGAGCAGCGCCCTTAACATCAAGTCGACGGCCAAGTTGAACAGCGGATATGAGATCCCGCTTCTAGGTTTCGGGGTAAGAGTCACCTCGCATGGAAAGACGAGATAAGTGCTAATCTGCTCTACAGGTATATCAAACGTGAGTATAGCAATCCAATGTAGGCTTCCTAGTTAGGTACGCCCTGACCCATCCATCCACGAAGGCCACTGGCCGTGACCGAGCAGTGCGTGCTCGAGGCCTTCAAGGCCGGGTACCGCCACGTGGACTCGGCGGCGGCGTACCGCAACGAGGCGGGGTGCGGGGCCGCCATGCGGGCGAGCGGGCTGCCGCGGTCGGAGCTGTTTTTCACGTCCAAGATCCCGCCGAAGAGGATGGGGTACGAGGCGGCGCGGGCCGTGGTCGACGAGAGCCTGCGGACGGCGGGGCTCGACTACATCGACCTGATGCTGGTCCACAGCCCCTATGGCGGGTCTGAGGCGCGCAGGGGCGCCTGGAGGGCGCTCGTCGAGGCCGTCGAGGCCGGCAAGGTCCGCTCCATCGGCGTCAGCAACTACGGCCTGCACCACCTCGAGGAGCTCGAGCGCCACATCGCCGAGCTGGAGGCCGAGCGCGGCGGGAAAGGAAAAGGTGGCGTCATCTCCGTCGCCCAGTACGAAGTGCACCCGTGGTGCGCGCGCAAGGACATCGCGGCCTGGTGTGCCGCGCGCAACGTCGCACTCGAGGCGTACTGTCCTGTGGTGCGCGGCGAGCGCTGGGGCGACAAGACGCTGGTCGCGCTGGCGGAGAAATACGGCAAGACGCAGGCGCAGATCTTGATCCGTTGGAGTTTACAGAAGGGATGTCTGCCGCTGCCGAAGAGTGTCACGCCCTCGCGCATCGGGGAGAATGCCGACGTTTATGACTTTGAGCTAACTCAGCAGGAGGTGGATCAGTTAGAGACGGACGAATATGCGCCCGTTGCTTGGGATCCTCTGCAGAGCCCGCTAGACAACTGATTAGGCAAGGGTAAAATACTTGGTACAGGTACCCAAGGTTGAACGATGCGATGTACAGCTATAATGGCATATATGGTAGTTGCATGACTAGCATATATCTCCTCCCTTTCTTTTATAACTTTAAGTTTTGTGCTCTATTTACTGCTCACGTAAATGCTTCGCTAAGCATCGTCATCCCACTGGTCCGTTACAGCACCATGGCTAGCATCACCAACCAACCTCGCATACTTGGCCAGCACGCCCCTCCTCACCTTCGGCGCAGGCGGCTTCCAGCTCTTCCGCCTCTCCTCCAGTTCCTCGTCGCTAACATCCACCATATCGATCCGGTTCTTGACGGCATCGATCACGATCGTGTCCCCATCCCTTACCAGCGCGATGGGCCCGCCCCTCGCAGCCTCCGGCGTCACGTGTCCGACGATGAACCCGTGGCTCGCGCCGCTATATCGGCCGTCGGTGACGAGCGCGATGTTAGTCAAGCCCGCGCCCATGATGGCGGCCGAGGCGCGCAGCTGCTCGGGCATGCCGGGCCCGCCGCGCGGGCCCTCGTAACGGACTATGAGCACGAGGTTCTCGTCGCGGGGGATGGCCCCCCGGGACAGCGCGGCGTCGAGCTCGTGCTCCTTGTCGAAGACGCGCGCGCGGCCCCGGAAGCTGAGGCCCTCCTTGCCCGTGATCTTGGCGACGGCGCCGCCCGGCGCGAGGTTGCCGCGCAGCACGCGGATGTGGCCCGAGGCCTTGATGGGGTCGGAGAGCGGGCGGATGATCTTCTGGTCGGCGGGGAGGGACGGCCAGTCGGCCACGTTCTCGGCGAGGGTGCGGCCCGTGACGGTTGGGATGCCGCCGTCGATCAGCCCCGCGGCGATCAGCATCTTGAGCACCGACGGCGTGCCGCCGACGCGGTACAGGTCCTCCATGAGGTAGCGGCCGCTGGGCGCCAGGTCGGCGAGGAATGGCGTGCGCTCGCTGGCGCGGTCCACGTCGTCGAGCGTCAGCGGCACCTCGGCCGCGTTGGCCATGGCGAGGAAGTGCAGCACGCCGTTGGTGGAGCCGCCGAGGACCATGGTGACGACGAGCGCGTTCTCGAAGGCCCGGCGCGTCAGCAGGTCCCGCGGCCGGATGTCCTGCTCCATCGTCGTCTTTATGACTTCGGCCGCCCGCTCGCACTCGCGCGCCTTCTCGGGCGATAGCGCCGGGTACGACGACGAACCCGGCAGCGTGAGCCCCATGGCCTCGATCGCCGTCGCCATCGTGTTCGCTGTGTACATCCCACCGCAAGCCCCTGCACCCGGGCAGGCATGCCGCTCGATGTCCGACATGACATCGCTCGGCGTCCGACCCTCCACGCCGGGATTCGTCTTTGCGTTGAGTCTCCCGTACGTCAGCGCTCCCGAAGCCTCGTAGCAGGTGCTGACGTTAATGTCCTTTTCCAGGAGGCTCGAGTAGCCCTTGCGGATTGTTCCTCCGTACTTTAAAATTGCTAGTCAGTCTCACCTAGCCTCGCACGCAGGGGAAGAAAACTACAACTCGTGCCACTTAACCAAAGTAGTAGCCTGGGGAAGGGGGGGGGGGGGGGGG
>QJNS01000753.1:76739-162300 GCA_004154925.1 Monosporascus cannonballus
CGCCGCCCCGGCGAGGAAGCCAGTAGTCAGCCAGTTGCTAAGCTTACGATCATAATGAATGGCCTGTTATGGCGCGCTGCGGCCATAACAACGCCGGGCATATTCTTGTCGCAGCCGGGGATCGCGATGTTAGCATCGTGGTGCTGTGCGCAAGTCACGGTTTCGATGCTGTCAGCGATGAGGTCCCGGGTCTGAAGGGAATACCGCATTCCTATCAGGGGATATCGCGGTTAGCCCAGGTAATACATGAAAGACATTATCAAATGCCAAAAGCAGCAAGAAGATGCCACGAACCTTCGCCTCCCATCGTAATCGCGTCGGAGACGCCAACGGCGTTGTACTGCCAGGCCAACATGGTCTGTTTCTCGACTGCCCTCTTCACGATCTTCCCGAACTCCAGAACTGATTCCTGTCAGCCACACGAAAGTTGCCCAGACCCTCCCCTCTTCTCGGTCGGGACGTCGCCAACTTACGATGAGTACTATTGTAATTAGCACACGTTTATCTCACTTATAGCTAAAGCGTCTAACAGTTTTACTCTCTCCAGTGTGGCAGTTACTTACTTGCAGGGGTTTCCCTCCCACCACACCGTCGCGATTCCGACATGAGGCGCATTCTTCATTGTCTGCTCGTCCGGGACGCCCGCACCGTAGAGCATGGCTTGGGAGCCGGGATAGTCGTGGCCTCTCGTGATCATGTGAGACCACCGGTTCAGCGGACCTCCCGGCGGCAGGCATCTGAACTGGATGTACTGCGGATCCGACTTGGGATCCACGATGCCAGCTCCCTCGCTGGAGGCCGGAGCATCAGTCATGATGGACGGGGGCGGAGTTCAAGGGGCCCTTTCAACGATTTGATGTTGGTTGTCTTGGGCGAAGTATATCCCGCTGTCGGGTCACATAGAAAACCCCGGTGGCTTGCCGGAGCACTGCGGGGTTACTATCCGGACAAAAATTGTGGCCGGCGATGACGGGAATAAGGTCCCGGATGAACAGGAACGCCTTTCGAGGTTATTCCCTGAAGTGGAGTCCAAATGACGGCCAATTCCAACACTAGTCTACGGGATTCCTATTAAGGTATCGAGAGGACGAACGCATTCACCATGAGCTCCTCCAGGGGTTAGTAAGTACATTAAGAGACAAGCTTCTGCAAGCTCTCGGTGGACCTCCGGGTGTCGGGGTGTGTGGGTGGAAGATGTGGAGCGAGGGAGGGATCCAGTCACACCCACAGCATTTGAAAAAGCGGCATGAGTCGTGCGGTTACAAGGAACCATCCGACCCGCAACTCCACTAGGATATAGTAGCGGGCGATGTGGATCGAGCGGCTCTTCTTCTCCCGGCTCGGGTATTTTTTTCCGGGTGACTACATAAATCACAACCTCCTACAGATACCCCTTTTTCGTCGCTGCCATTGACTGTGAGCGGACATCCTTGAGCTGTGGAACGAATACTTGAAGACGTGTTTGGAAAGGGGTTAGAGTACGTCCGTTCTGTATACCAATAACCATGATGGATGTGCACGTATCTGCTCTGGTGTTTCTCCGCGTGGGAATTCGATGCAACGCACGTCCGCATTAGGCTAAGCCAATGCCTGCTTGGGTTACAAGTCGATTGAATAAAGAGCCCGGAGTGTCGCTTTCATGTCACATTAGGAAATACCTACAAAGCTCAGAGCTTAACTATTGACGGAATATCATAGGCGGTTGTTACCATAGAAGAATCTACACTCATCTAGGTAACTTTGTAAGTTTGGTAGGTATAGGGTTTGCACTAACCCCCCACCCACGCTACCCACCAGTACCCACGGATGATATTTTCAATCATATATAAGTAATAAAGGCCTGTAAATAATAATAGGCTGCTTTTATAATAGCTATATCTAGGTAACCAGAAGTTTTAGGCTTTTATGGCGTATTAATTTACGTTGTGGGTAGTGAATGGGTACCCATTGGGTACCCATTGCAAACCCTAGGTAGGTATAAAGGCGTTGCGTCCTGCCTTTCCCCTATCCGCAACGCACGCACCTCGGCAGCCGGGACTGTAGTACTGCCACCTCGCGGCCTGCAGACTCAGCCCTCGCCATCGGCGTACATAGCTGTACCGCCCGGAGCCGTTCCAGGGCCGCTTGTCGGCGCAGGAGCAGCACCTGCCGGGGGTTGAACGTCAGTTTGCAGCCGCTCGAGGCCCAGTGGGGGCAGGTTTTCTCCCCCAGGCCCTTTTTCGTTTCATCCGTATCTTTTCCTGGCACGTGCTTCGGGTCGCCGCCGCTGTTGCCGGTGGCTTCTCCGTACGAGGGCGGGCTGCCGTCATCGTTGTCGTAGTCGTCAGCCTCGGTCCAGAGTGGAGGCTTCTCCGTCGACCTCCTTGAGGGCCGTGCCGTGGCAGCGCGGTCTATGCTCGTTGTATTCGTAATTCGCTAGTAATGCTTCACGTTCGGTTTCAGTCAGGCACTAGTACTATGGTCTTCCTGGTTAAAAACCGTGTGCCAATTTGAAAAAAGCCCTGGTCACTTCGATGTATGGATTTGCAAAATGACTGGCCGATATACGCTGCCAGCACAGCCTCATACACTAAGCCTCTAAGTGACTGTCAGGCCGCCCATCTAAGTTAGGAACGAACGCCCCATTAAAGAATAGCTAAGCACTGCCCGGCACCCTCTCTGCCTCGAGTCCTTCCGACGTTCAAAAGGCTGACAGGCGGGCCACAAATGAACTGTAACTGAGTACACGAGACATGAATGCAGGATGTTGCAGTTCATCTGCCGCTCCCCTGGCTGATAAGTGGAAAGTAATGTCGTAGAACCGCCACAACATGGCGGTGGTCTATTAGTATATATTCAGGAATCTTTTATAGCCAACACCCGAAATATTGGATGTGGTCTATAAATAAATACTTCTACGACCAAGTGCGAAGCAAGCTAGACCAATGGCGTATGAAAGAAGAAGCTCTACTAGCGGTGGGATAAGATCAAAAAACGATATCAGTCCCTTCTGAGCTATAATAACGTCTAAACGCCAAGATTTGCCCTAGAATTATATAAGAAGCGGTTATTTTTTATTACATATCACTTAGAATCCTATCATTTATCTACATTCCGTTTCCTTAAGTATATATAGTTTTCTTTCATAAATCCGACCCCTAAACTCCAGACCTCCATGGACAGGAAAATATCTTTTGGAACCTTCGGTGCGTGCCCGTCCTATTATGGTCGCCCGGTGTAAGCAACCCAGCATCGGCATAAGCATGCTGCCGGTAACTACAAGACAATCAGGAATAAAGCAGGAATAACTATGGTCATTCCCGCACCTTACCGGCTCTAGACCTTTCGAGCGGTTCTTCGACAGGGCCGGTAAATGTATGATAGGCACAGGCACATAGGAAAGAAATATGGTAGCACCTAAGACACAAAGCAGGTTACTTTTGGTAGAGGCTAATCTTGTAGCTACCAGCGCCGTGATACGTGACTGATACGCAAGTACGAACAAATTCGCCATCATCCCAATCCTCCGCCCCGGAAGGAAACTTGTAGAAGCATAGCAACGCTCCCGTGAGGGAGCTCTCTGACCACCAAGTTCTTGACCAAGACCAAAGATACAATGGTAAAACGATACAGCGCGGGGAATACAAATCATATGAATTAGTCTAATCCCACCATCTCAAGCCGTCTCAGATCCTCTACCACCACCGAATCTGGGGTATCAAGCTAAACCGAACGCAGCTCATCCAAGTTTCGAGTCATCCTTGACCTAGAAGCTCGAGGAAAGCCGGTCCATGGATAGGCCAAACAAGTGCCGTCGAGCACAGCCTTAGCATGAGCTAAGTCGCTTGGATACAGCACCGAGCCTTACGCTCGACGACATATTAGGTGGCACTGACGATCCCCGTGCACTCAGCGCGCCTTAGGGGGACCGAAGAGATCGGGGAAGTGCTCCTTCGCATACTGTTCGCACGCCTAGAATCGAAGTGTCAGTGATAGACCCGGAAACTGCCAGTGCAAATGGGCGAGACGTTGGTGGGGGCATAACCGAGAGACTAACCTTGGCAGGTTTTCCAACTTTCTGGCCAATAGTCTTCCACTTATTATTCTCATAGTCTTTGATGGCACTGAGAAGAGCCTGGCTCTCGTCCTCGGCGAACTCGGCATAGTGCATGTCCTAATCTATAGTCAGTACACGGATCATGCATATACCAAACCACCGTGTTTGCCATCATACCTTGTACCAGTGCTTCTTGACGCTACCCTCGGTACGAGTAGGGAAGGTCTGCGACGGCTGTTAGTCGCAATACCTCCTTAATCTATCCAGATTCGAACAAACCTTAGCAATCTCTGCCCAACTGTTTCCTGCGTCCCGCATCTGTTTCAGTCGTAACTCTTCCGCAGGAGTCCAGGGGGTATTGGTGCGGCTCTTTTTGGCAGGCGGCGCGGAAACGGGAGTGGAGTTGGCATCTTCTGTTACCGAGGCGGGCGGCACAACTGGAGTGACCTGAGCAGGCGGTGCAGCAACAGGCGTCGGCGCAGGGGCGGGCGTCGTCGGGACAGGCGCAGCCACGGTCGTAGCAGTAGGGGCAGCAGCTGCTGCGGGAGCTGCTGCAGTCTGCGCAGGATGCTGCCCAGGCGCTTGTCGCTTACGTCCGCGAGGGGGGGCCGGCGCAGGCGTTTGCGTGGGCGTTGACTGCTGGGGAGTAGGCGCCGCAGCGGGCTGCGGAACGGTCATCGGGGCCTGAACGGGCGTTCCATGGTGCTGTGGGTGCTGCGCCTGATGCTGCTGCGGGTGCTGTTGCTGGTGCGCATGCTGCTGCTGATGAGCCTGATGCTGATGCGCTTGTTGGTGCTGGTGGCCCTGATGCTGGGGATGCGGTTGGTGATGTTGCTGCTGATGCTGTTGCTGATGCTGAGCAGCGGGATTCGGCGGTTGGGGGGTCGCGTAGCCGGCGAACTCATTCCGACGAGACATGTCTGCCTGATACGTATGGGGGGTGCTAAATCAAAGGGCAATGTTAGCCTGCCCAGGCAGCTCCGTGTTGCTTGAGGGGACGGGAGTAGAATGGGATGCCAACATGGCTGTACAACATGAAGATGGTCTCGGATATGTGAAGACGGCCTGAAAACAGATGATTTGGACCGAAAGGCAAGACCAGTTTGGATGCGGATGGCTATTGTTGTTCACAAATCCGGCCTCCTGGGTGCAGAGGGCAGTATGAAGCTATCGCCAGATGCTCATAACTCAATGCGGAGACTGAGAACTGGACCAGTGCCATGTTCGCAAACAAAGCCAATCTCGGACCTGGCTTGTGTACATGCGGAACTTATGGCCCTGTCTTGCAGGCGCAAGACGGTGCAAGTTATGCACAAGCGTACGAGCCATCGGGAGAAGATGCCAAGGGGTTGGTGAGAGGAGGAAACTGTGGGCGGACAGGGCACAGGTTGTGGGTAGGTAAGTAGCGAGAATAAGGGAAGTAGAAGAGTACAAGAGGGAGACGCTGGTAAGTACTTACTGCATATCGTTGGCGGCATGCTGGGCGGAGTTGGAGTAGAGGTACTCCGGCGGGACGGGGCCAACCTGCCACTGCTGCATGATCTGGTAAGGGTAAACTAGTGTCAGCTAACTATATCGAGAAGACAGGATACTTAAACGAGGAGAGTATACAGTACACAGGAGAACAAGGTACTCTCAAATAAAGTTCAAAAGAGAGACTGAAGGAAAGAAGGGATATATTGACTTGATGCAGAATGAGCAGGATGTTCAGTTGGGGTACATGTTGATAAGATGAGACATAGATATGCGGTCAATGGTATAATCAGGGAGTCGAAAATGGCTGGAAGTTTGTCACATAGCAGCAAGCCATACAGGCAAATAGGCAGGCGACTAGCGTATTTTAGGGAGGTTTGGTGTGGCTGCAGTTAATAATAAAATGAGCTCATAGGGATTTGTCCAAAGGGTGTGTTCCAACCAAGACAAGTAATCTGGGATGGGGGTCGGCAGAGAGAATGGTAGAAGCGAGGTGGGAAGAGGCGGCAGGCGGCATATCCATTGGGAATGAATTGCGCGAATCAACACCAACATGGTAACTGGATGTTGGTAGTTGGGCTTTTGATGGAAGTTGTTGTAGGTGATGTTGTCAAGGGCCATCATCAAACGGATAAGTTGCAGGTAGAGCTGTCCAACAGGCTACGGCATCTATATGCAATAACCCATATAGACACGACGATATCGCCATGATGATGCCGCCAAAGGTCAAGGATGAAGGAAGTACCAGCACCAGACCTGGGCCCAGTGCTGCGCCAGCACAAGCACCAGGGATTTAACAAGCACTCAGGAAACGCGGGCTGAACATGGTCGCAGTTGTTGCGGACAGACGCATCGGGAGAACAGGATGGAAAGGTAGGAAATGTAAACGTAGGTTTGAGGTATTGCAATGTAGATGCAGATGGATAGGCGGAGAGTGAATTAGGTACTTACGGTCAAGTTTAGTCGATGTAGTGTCGATGTTCAGTACTGCATAAACCGATCGCGGTCGGATGCGACTGTGGAGATTCTTGTGTACTGCGGAATTTTGCGACAAACAGGCGTCGGCACGAACAGGGAATCGAGGTCCTTGGTCGAGGTAATAGATTGAGTGATGCAAACAAGACGATCGTATTCCTCAGTCACTTTTGACTTGCCAGTCAAGTAGCAAATTGTTCAATGACCTGCCGACTGATAGTGTACGTATGTGCCTGTGCGTGCGGCGCGCGCAGGAAATTTAGAGATAGGCGACAAGAAACAACAACGGGACGCGTTTCCCTAGTCAATTAGATAGTGCACGTCCTGTGCGCGACTGTGCGCGGGATAAGGCTGCTGCGATGATACCGAGTCAGACGGGGTTGAATGACGAGACGGGTTTAGCTGATTTGATCGAGAAATGGGGAAACCGTGAACCCCGATGTCAAAAGGAAAAATTGACCTGCGATGACGATGGATGGATGGATGGATTGATGGGTTTGGGTCAATTGACTGCTGGATGGCTTTGTCTCTTTTCGGGTGTGGGAAAAGGATGAGGGAAATGGACGAATGTATCCTGCTTGACGATCCAAAGTAGAGGGAAAAGTTCCGCGCTAGTCGGCAAGGTAGAACCAGGTAGCTGGTCTCCGTCTAGTTGGCTTAGGTAACCGGGGGCAGGAAGGATGGATGTATAGATAGGTATGTATGTATGGAGGTATGTGCGTGTATATAGGTCAAGAATCAAAGTTATTAAGCCCTGAAAATGCAGTGGGAGCTGACTGACGAACCTGGGTGGGCTGGGCTGCTCGGGAAGGCAAGGGAGGCAAAAGAGGGAAAGGGGACATGGAGGGCAATTTTGGCGCCAGATGGTGATCCACTTCCGATACATGCAAAGTCGGGTTGGGATCCCAAGGGCAGGCACATGAGGAGAAACTTTTTAATGGAATAATGGCGGCGCGTGACGCAAGATAAAGGGTCGATAGGAGGAAGGTACTTACTAAGGTCACTAATGGTAATTGATGGAATTATCACCTTAACCGGCTCGACACAAGCGATTACCTAGAATACGCTCCCACCACGTGAATTTGCCGCGTATTTGATGAATTGACCTAATGACCTAATGACAGCCGGCGAGCGCAGAAATCTTAAAAGAATATCTTTGTTGGTTACTGTCGATTATGAAGGCGCCGGGGTATGCAAGTTGATGTGATGCAATGCGCAACATGTAAGTTGCTGGAGAGTAGACGTCAGGTACTCACTCAGTAGTTGGCGAGTGGAATGAATTGACAAAGGCAAGGGGAATCGATGTGGGAAGGGGACGTAGGGGACGTAGGATGTATCCGAAGGTAATGGGAGTGACGGGTTCCTTGGATGTAGGATGTTGTCCTTAAGTCGCATGTACGAATTGTGGGAAAGGGAAAGGTGAAAAATTTGTGTCAGGCTTGACGCATGATGTACTGTAGTGACCCGTTCTTAGTGTGGGTCGGTTGTTGCTTGTGTGGCGCAGCAGAAAAAATTAAGCAAGGCGTGCGGACACACACGGACCTCCAAGTTCCCATTGGTCACTCATATTCACAGGATTGAAATTTCTCCAATATCCGGCATTCAGCCGTCATCTCGATCTTGCTCCTTTTCTTGTTTAATTCTATTGTTGCCAATCATCGCCATGCATGGGTGAATCAAGAGTATTGTTCGTTGTGGGTGGATGTAATCAATTCCAGCCCGAAGATTTGTATGCACCATATGCTTCGCAATCTGGATAGCCACACACTGGTAACTAACGCAACCTTGGCCCTTGGGATACACATATAAATGTGCTATAGGTAGGCATGTAAACAGGTGAGCGGCTAACCACGGTGCATACAATCGAAATCCATAATGGCGTGAGCATTTAGGTACAGTCACGTCTCATGTACCCAGTCCTTTATCAAAGTACCCTCAAGCTTGCAACCTAAACGGGTAAGATACTTCACAGGACTGTACTTAGTAGCGGTCTTATGTACACGTCTGGAAGTAGGTGGGGAGGAGCAGCTGAAAGCTGGAGGTTTTACAGGCAAGGGTTGAAGATTTGCATGTATTAGGTAGGAATGCACGTTAAAGTCTATCTCCCCAACTAATTCTACGCAAGGTACTTGACCTCGACCTCTACACGTATAACCAACCACCTTGCTTCACGGTACTAGCGAAAAGTCCTTTCGGAAGTGGAAGAAATTCGAAGCCACTCCAGTAAAGGCACCGGGGTAACTAAACCTGCGGACGGTTCTCTTACATAATCATTCTGTCATAATCTGTTTTCCAGATAGTCGACATTGCATGGTCCCAAAGTCCTCGAGCACACAGAATTCTTAAAGGGAAGAACTTCAGATGGCAGATGCATACCGAATTTTTGTATTGGGAATTTGCCGCCACTTCGCAATAGGCACAATTGTTGAAACAAGCATGAATATTGGGGTTGAAATTCTTAAAATGAGGTGGACTGACCCACCTACAGAGGTAGGTATCTATCTCAAAGTAAAGTCAACGTCCGCAAAGTAAGCAATATTAACAACTCTCAGTTTTGGTTGGCGATTGCTGGCCTCCCCTAAAAGAACCGATGCCTCTAATCGAAACAGGATCCGCCTAATTACGGCTAGTGCTGGCGGACATGCAAGCAAGGCCTTTAGAATAGCAACAAGTAACCACAAGTACCAACGCCAACCTACTAACTGCAATGTCTGAATCCGCGCTACACGGCCTCGATCGATGTGGTGATCTTAGGTAGCCGTGAAGTTCCCATGAAGCTGGCGTGTATAAAGGCGATTGATCTGTCAATGGCTTACAAGTTCAAGGTCAACCAGATACCTACATGCAGGTGAGCATTTATGTACTGCAGAGTATCGGATCATTGAAATGCAAAGAAAACTGCATGTCAAGTATCGTTACCCTTCCCCCGCAGTATCTCTACTCCAGAACGGCCACGACGCTTGCATGGTGGCCCCGCAAGTACCTATAATAGGGCGAGTATCAAGTAGTCTGAATGGTTACCGTACTTGCACTACCACCGGGAGACTTCATTCTGCGGCCTCGGTACTCTGTGAAATTAGGACTTGGACTTCAAGAGCCAAATGGTGCTGGCCTTTACTTTAAGAGATATGAGCACGATGTGCTACGTAGTCTTGTATTTTGGTATCGTAAGCATCAATGGGAGTCACTATCCAAATCATAGCAAAGCTTACGACAACTTCAGCAGCTCATTCTATGAATGGCGCTCTATAGTAGAACCGGCTTTTGGGTAAACTCGTTCCAATCAGATTCCGGTGGTCTATTAAAGGTATTGAAGCTTATCTACAATACGCACGTCTCCTCTACCTGTATACTCCTTGCCCATTTTACGGCTCCCTTCTGTTACACAGAACTGCACTCGCAATTGTCATGAAACAATCCCACAGATGCGGTCCTACCAGGCCTCCCTTATTCTAGACACGGCACTTCTCACCCACCAAGCTGCAAGAGTGGCTCCTTGCTGGGCAGTACATGCATAGTTTCGAAATGTTTGTTTTTGACGAGACAGTAGAGCCTACCTAAGCAATAGCCCCCATCAAGTGTATGAGCGGTACTTCGGCTGCTCCTTGGCATTCAGGGGCGTATGGCCCTGAATTTTTTACCATCCTTGCAACCTCTAGCTGATGTCTTCTCCTATAAGTTATCTGAGGGAATTGCTATCTGCCTCTTGCTCTGGTTATGAAGCGTATATAAGCGACGTATTTCGTCTATCTAGTCTTTACTCATGTAGAACTCTTTTCGGATGGTCAGCTATTCGAATAACAGACAGGCAGTCGCTAGTAAACAGGTAGACAGGTAGAGGTAGTTGCGCGACAGCCTTCTCTTTCTACTTGTCCTCTGCAATATCAGTGTTGGCTTATCTGCCAGTAACCGCGACATCTACAAAGGCGCTTAAATGCTACGCACGGCCCTCGGGAATCCAGGGATAGGAGGTGCGCGTATCCGCCCCAAGGCGATGCGCCACCCACGACCTCGCCGGATACCACGATGACGGCCAAGGAATAACCGTTTCCATTCGGCTTCAGCTCTCAGCTAGCCCCTCATTAATCCGTCGAGCAATGGAATGAACCGGCCAAGTAGCTTCGAGTCGCCTTGATGCGCGATCATGAGGACTAAGCAGGTAACCGTCAAGTCCGAAGTGAGCACTAAATATACTTACCATAGAAAAGAGAAAATGGCATAACCTGTGGTCCTTCTTAAAGCGATCTCTTAGACTCCAAATTACTCTCGCGGGGTTTGTAGAAACCCTGCTATGGCTCTGTCGATGGCTTGATCTTATCTGTGGTTTCGCAAAGGGAAGAGTGCTCTTCTTCATGGGGATAGCCACTTCAAGCTACGCCTGAACACTGAGGCCACAACCTGGAAAGCGATAAGGCTGTTCGGGTTGACCTGAGATTCGAGAGACTGGTGGAGCCGATCCAAAACGCGGCAACACCCATTTACAAAAACACCCAATCATGTTATATTAGTTAAACCACGAGCTCAAGTCACCCATTCGACTCTTCCCTCCCCTGTTAACTTGTTCCTCCTACCACTAACCGACCGTGATGGTGAACAGGCGCTGCGAACAGATGGCGATCGTGGTCCCACTACCTGGTCTATGTGATCATATTGCGAATATACTACAAAAGAAGAGATACTTAAGTCGGACAGACTGTGGCCAACGCAAACGTCTTCGATAGCCTTAAAAATAGGGGGAATGGATGCCCACTTGTACCTTTAGGTCTACTGTACCGTATTCGAGTTGGAAGCTTAAAAGTCACAAAACCCCTTTTATTGTTATAACTCTTCCAAGAAGTGCTTTAAATTGGCAAGTCATAAATTATTGACCTACCCAACTATTGGCTGGCCCATAGCAAAAGATCAAAAACTTTATTCAAGGATGCCACAAAACACCGCTCGAGATATATATACTTTCGCATCAATATTACTGAATGCTACCAACCTAGAGGGCTGAGAACCCTCCTCTTCTTATTTACAGTGCGAAACATGAGATCCCGGATGATGCTCTGCTCCTGCCGAGCGTAAGTGTCTTGCTGTAAGCCCCGTCCTAGTCAGGATCAACCAGATATCTACACTTGTGAACGCAAGGTGCGATAGGGGTCACGATAAGTTTCAAGGTAATTTTATCGAAGTAAACATTGTATGAGTTTATAGGAAGGTGGATAGGCATGCATAGTTTGAGAGGGACAATCGAGATTTTAACGACAAATGGTATTGTATAATTGTCGTGGAAAGGGCCCCCCCTTTCTGTTGGGCAGCAATATCGGAGCCCAAAAGCCATATATCAGTGGATCTCCCACAACAAGTGGGATCAACGCTTCCTAGCTTCCTACAAGTCAATATATTCCCTCAAGAGCTGTGCACCTGATCCTTAGTAAGTGTGACAATCGGGCCATAGGTACAAAACACAAGAGTGCACTCAAGCGATACCGGAATGGTGGAGACCTATCAGCATAAACCGCTCGATTCAACATCATAGATAGGCGTCCTGGACCAGCTCCCTGCGACCAGCTCCAAGGCTCCGGTGCGATACAAGGTTCGTCAAGTTACCCTAGGGAGTCCCCGCGGCCAGGGACGAAGCTCCTTCGTACTTCTGGGGGAGCGCGGCATGGCGACCATCCGATTCTTTGCAACGGTCAGCAACCGCTCGTTACCTCCAATTGCCTCGACGCGTTGACTCATCTCCGGCGTCGCGTAGGGGTGCGGTCTGTGTGGATAGATGTGATATGCATCAACCAGAATAAGGACCCGGCTGCCACACGAGAATGGAGCCGGCGGGTTCAGATGATGGACAAGGTGTACCGTCTGACCCAACTGGTCATTTTAGGGCTGGGTCGTGGCAGAACGAGAACCTCAGTCGACGTGTCTCTCTATATTTGCTGACCAGGTTTATTCACAGACTGGGGGAATTTTATCTTCCATGGACGGTTCAGCGTCCTCTGGTTTGGCTCCCAAACTACACGGACAAGCTCGTGACCATGGGGGATTGGGTGCCCGAGGGCTCGAGCCCAAGTTCGCACCTACTTTGGCATACTTTTCAGCTCCTGGAGAATCTTTGGTTCTCTAGGGCATGGCCGACGCAGGAGGTTGCTCTTGCCCGCCGCTGTATCATCATGCGCTACCGATGAGGATGGACTGGAGCTACTCCGCCGTTTCCATAAACTCGGGCGGACGCGTCCAGTTTCGCTATTGAGCTTGTGCGGCCGATTTACTTGAGTGGCCTCAAAGACGAGTTTCATACGCGAATACGGAGTAGGCCGTCCCTGAAGCCTATAAGCGGATGACCGATTTGAAACTCCCTGAAAGCGATGTGTGTACTTCAGCCCCGTGATCCCCAAGACAAAGTCTACGGTTTGTATGCGATTTTCAGGGCTCGTGGCGTCCTCCTTCAGACTCCGGACTATAACAGACCCTTCGTCACGATTCCGAAGATGCTGCAAAGGTGTATACGCGGAAGGGGCTGGATATCCTTTGTATCACGCTCCTGGCAGGAGAAGAAAGCGGACTGCCGTTCTGGGTTCCGAACTGGTTAGACGGGACACTAATCAGGAACTTCACCTTCAGTGACACAGCCGGTACTCGCGTAATGGATGACTACCCGAACACTCTTTCGGCATGTCTAAAGTCACCAACTCATATTTCGGACTACTCACTACTAGGAAAGGTGGTGTTGAGAGGCAGATGCCTGGACACTATCGCATTGCTGGAAGCTGCAGCTCCCATCGGCGCCCGCCCCGTCCATGATTTCTCCCATTTCCATCGTTTCATCCGAACTTGTCAAGAATTGCGTCGCATGATAAGCTCCAAAAAAAACAACTACCCGACGGGAGAAGACCCCCCTCTACGCTGGACTCCGCACCGTCGCTAACCACAGGTTCTACAACCCAATCTTGACCAGGATGATCTGATGCATTGGTATACGACGATGTCGGGTTCGACCACGAGGCAACTCCCATAGATGATCTTGTAAGATTCATGGAATTTGGCAATTGTCCCACCAAGGGGGATCTCGATGCGGCCGGTGGGGTGAAGGAGATCCAACGCTTCATTAACTACAAAGCCAATTACGCTGTCTTCGTTCTTGACAATGGATACTCGGCTCAGCGTTTAACACTTACCAGGAAGGTGATAAGGTATACCCGTTTGCAGGACGATAAGTCCCTTGTGTGCTGAGGCGAGAAGTAGGGAATTCCGATTCGTAGCTCTTTGCATACGTTCACGGTGCGATGAAGGGAGACCTATGACCGGAATATGAAGCTGGAATCCAAGGTGAGGCGTTGATCTAGAGACTCACTATTACTCGAGGAATACCGCTTGACGAAGGAGGACGCAAGGAACCTAAGGGAATTGCTATACCCCGGAAACAGATGGCACGTTTACAAGGCATTAGCTATCGGCATCCAGGGTACGGACTGCTCTGTATTTTCACTGCTCCAGGCAAGCTTTGATTGCGAAAAGCCGGCCGTTACTGGGATACCAGTAGTATGCAATACCGCACGGTTTGGTGAGGTATCCAAGTCCTTGACCATGCCAGTGCCTGGCTCAAAGTTCCATGTCCTGGTTGTCGTCTGCAGTTGTAGGGATAGACTGCCTTGCCATGCGTGAGGCATGGGCACGACACTGTGAAACATCTCCAACTCGTTGCCTGATATTCATTGAGGACCTAAGACGGACTCTCAAGGGATATTCAGGGCCTTTCTCCGATTGTCCTGGGAATGTCCTTGTCTAGCGAGACCAATCCCTACAACCACTACATCGGAGGATGATATCCTATGCGATACGATATCTACCATTCTTGCCACTGTCAGCACGGTCATTCCGAACCTGTGCGTCTTTCGACCGCGTAAAAAGAGACCTAACTCTAGTCGAACTTTCGGAAGGGATCGACATCGAAACCCTCAGGAAGCCGCGATGGCATCTACCACAAGCTTCCCATTGTTCAGCAAACTTCCCACCAAGATACGCCTCTACATCTGAAGGTATGCTATCAACGACTTCATCTGCAGTACCCCTGCTGTGCATGGCTATCCGTAGCATAGCTACCGTTATTTCTGAACGACGTGGCCGAATGCAAAACCCAGGGCGCCAATCGCGCTTCTCCTGGTCAAGAAAGAAGCCATGTCGGAAGTGCCATTGCGCTGGCCGAGCAGCTGACCTTTTGATCCATCGCTCGACATCCTATATAGGGTAACCAAGCCATTTGGCGCCTGGTGGCATCAACGGCTCGATGACCCGAAAAGCTGGGTCTCACACATCCACCATCTCGCCATCTCGGCGCCGATGGGAGATGCGACCGAAACATTCTACTTAATATATCCCATGCACTGTTCCAGCTACGGAAGATCGAGACTGTCTCCATAGTGTTTCCTGAGGCTAAAGGACTGTTAAACCTGAATTCTTATACGGGAACGCCCCCTACATGGACCAAAGCCGCAGCTGCGCGTGCTCTCCAAAAGCGAGCCATCCGCGTTGGAGATCCAGTTCGATCTCGAGAAAGGGGCCATAGAAAGCTCGGAGTGGATCTTCCGCACCCCAAAACCATGCACTATGAAGGCACGTGTTATGCTGAGCGCCTCAAAGCTCACGTAGAGCCTCTGGCGACCAGGTTTCCGGCTATCGTCCTTCACCCATTGCCCATTATCCAGAAGCGGACGGGAAAGTATTCGATGATTGGAGGGCATGCTGCCCTGTTCAAGAACAGTCCTGCTTTTCTTCCAATGAGGCAGGAGGGAGGCCGCGTAAGGCGATACAGAACCATGACCACCAAGAGAATGGTCAGTTCTGGAACTCTAGTAGTCACTTGTCGACACAATGGAGGCATACTGAAGTTACAACATGGCTGAGCAATAGATCATCTTGCTTGAGGCTTGGAGGAACCACATGGATTAGGCAGTCAATGGCACACCAAAGCATTGCCCCTGATAGAAAGCCTTCATATCGGCTCAGGAATGTAACATGCCGCGTCGGGCAAGCTCTCACGTGAGTTCCGGAGATTTTGCAGTATGCAACCGTAAATGGGTTCGGCTGAGTTATCACAGATCTGAAGACCGCATAAAATCCGTTAAACCTGTGTAGGGAATTCCACAAGTTCCAGCTCCCTGCCACGGGCCTAGACCGGATTCACGAATATTTTTTTTGTGCGTGGAAGAGGTGTGATCCGTGCTCCTGCATGGTTTGAGCCGGAGTACGCGTCCGAGAGAACAGTGTTCTGGAAATCGAAACAAGAGTTACCTGAGGAGGTACTCGGCGTCCTCGGGATCCTGGGGAGCCGGGACTTTACAGCCGTAGGGTGAGGGAAGGGGGCCCCTGGCAGACGGCGGCCATTCGATGCAACGTCATGAACCCCTAGCTGAAAGAATTCGGATGACATGCCTTAGTGGCGGTGACAGGTGGGAGGCGTCTGTGATGAAAGATGACCCCCATCTGCTCTGTTGATCATGGAATTCTATTGCCAGGCGACCAAATGATCAAAGTGTTGCTGCCTTCCCGGAATTGCAATCGACTATTCGCTTCCGTCCCTCCTCAGCGATACCGTCTGCACATGAGTTCTTCAATGGTGCGGAGAATTGGTAAAGGCGGGGAAATATGCTTGTTCATGCGTTCAGTAATGCGAGTCCGATAATGAAACCTTGCGGGTAGCACTCTGTCGGATCGCCGTTTGAAGATGGCCCTGCTGCTGACTGGAGCAGAGACGTAGAACAAGTGGAGAAAAAATTTGCTACGGCTTCCCTCGTCTCCCCGCAGTTCAAGGTCAAGGGTCAGGGGTCAGACGTTCAGAAACAGCTCGATTACTAAAATTGAACACAGCAAATGCAAAGCTAGATAGGTTACCGCGAAGAGCCGCATTCCAAAAAGGCACCGTGGCTTGTCCTTACGCAATATAGATTCAATCAAAACAAGTTCCCCGTGGAGATTTGTTCCGGCCGATCTCTGAATATTATTAGATGGACGGGAGCTGCTCCATGAAACGGCGCCAGGTGCTACGGGGGCGCTAAAGAACTGCTACCATAATAGGGGGGTCTTAGTTCCAACTGCCAAGTACATACTGCTGTGAACTCCGACCTGCCGGCAACTACAAACGCTGTGCTCGTGAGATTGTACGGTATCTTCATATCCGATACTACTATAACCGCGCACTTCTCAGTGGGCTGTTCGTGAGCACCTATTGTTCGGGGGGAAACGTCGCCGGAGATCGGACGAACGTTCAGGATGGAGATGATGCTTGACGATAATCATAAGAAGGGATCGCTGGAAGGTCAGCTCTATGCGTGGATGCTGATCCATGGACGCCCACGACGAAAGTTCGGTTCGAGTGCTGTTGGGTTCGACGTCAAGGCTCGGGAAACGAAGATGGTTGGACGGATCCGGAGTTTAAAGTGTTAAGGTTCCTAATTTCGGCCGGAGGGAGACTACCTCAGCCAAGCTAGATAATCTTCAATAGCCTGTCTCATTGTTTCGTTTAACGATAGTCGGGCTGCGCCAACCTGCCACATTCAATAATATCCCAACCTACACATAGGTACCCGGGAGTACCCGCCTGCTGAAGCTGCGAAGGGAATCACGAACGTCAGATCTCTTGTTCGGAACTCTAAAAGACTGCCATGAAAAGTAATACTCACAGTCGATTCTCCACTTCTTATTAACCCCTGGGCCGGACGCAGTAAACTCGCGACCCAGAGCCAGACTAGATTGTCGCTACTGGTTGTGTTGCTAGACAGGCAGATTCCCTTCCCGGAACCCCCAGAGTTAGCACCTGATTCTAGAACGGAATGAAGAATAATACCTCTTCTGGGTTCTTCCTGGGGTGGTCTGGGGAGACGCGTATGCAACGTGTAGCCATTAACAGCTTGAAGCCCCGAATTTTGTTTGGCTGCACACGTACATAGCGAGTTTCAGTTTCAGGGGAGGAGGTCCATGTTGGCCGGGTGTATACTTGGGCGGACCTATATAATGCGATCCATATGGACATCCCTTGGGGGGACTGGAAATTGTGATAAAAGATGGTGCTCTTTGTTCTCTGGTCATCCAATACGTTGCTTCTCCCCACCCACCTATGGGGGGCGGGAGCCTCCGGAAACTCTACCCACCTACCCACCTTGGCATTTAAGAGGTAATACTTACATAAGCGCGTAAGCGCACAACACCTTAACAACCTGAATGGAGCTTCCTGACAGGTCGGCCTACGTAAGTTATAATAACTGAATGTCTATATCTTGTTTGGCAGTAAGACATGAAACGGGATAAAACCAGAATGGCGGGAAAATCCGTCAAGATGCTTGGAGGCTGAAGTGCGCTTCTCGAGGTTGAAAAGTGGATCTGGTGGGCAAAGAAGGACCCCTGGAGCACTTCGATTTAGGTGCTGAATCAATGTTATGAAAGACGAACGGCTACCAATGGAAGGACTGAATTTAGGTAACGGGCACTGCATAGTGCTTCGCATTTCAAGTTACATTAGCACCTACAGATATACAGACATGTACGTAGAGTACAGGTAAGAAAGCGTTTAAAGACGCTAGAGCCTCGAAACATCTGCCGGCCGGTCCAGTGTTAAAGGCTCCAGGGGCTGAAAGTTAAATAGCGGGCCATCTTCCAATCCCACCAATTAATGGGCCCTGTTCACTATACAAGCGCGGACCTCTGTAACAACATGAAGCAGCGGCGACATGAAACTGTCTTCAAAATATCAAACGTCTGATATAGCCCTTCTCGTTCTTTGATTTTCAACAACTTTCGCCCTGTTCATTCGTTCCTTACTGTCCATGTGACATTCGTAGCGGCCTCTTCCGCCGGCTCACTGCACGAGTCCATCGTGAGCCAGCCTGACCCGGAACGTTATCGCTTAATTCCCAATTTCGCGTTTCTTCATGACGGTCTTCAATTGTCGCTCGAAGCAGACATTGTAGAGGGAACCCACAATCTCCGACTCGCGATGTCTTCCGCGCTGGCTGCTGTTGTAAAGAATATCAAGCAAGATGGGCATGGCGACCTCGTGTTCGTGCTATTCTAAGACTACGAGCCGGCCTCTTGGTAGCTGTCACAGCACTCCGACAACCCGTAATGACGTCTGTCTATACATAAAGGTTGTAGTCGTCAACTTTTCTCAGCCGCATTCATCTTGAGTTTATTGGTGGCAGACTGGCCTCTTCACTGAGTGATATCCTCGGCGAGAGTTGCGGCCGACTAGGTAGCATCAGCTGCAAGTCGTACCAGGGCTGCTCCTGATGTTACAAGGTTATCCCGGCTTCTCCGGTAGAGAATCGAACTCCAGATCGGAGTGTATACGCGCGCACGTCCCCTCCTAGGGCTCGATTGATGCCCGTTTTGAGATGTTTAGGGAAAATGCAACGGGGGTAGCAGCTGAGTGGATCATGCCAAGATCATGCTTCGCGTTTCTTTGCCTCTTATCGCGTCTTAACTCGTCCTTTTCGGGCTCGCCAGGTAGCTTGTAACAAGGCTGGAGGTCATGGTGTGTCGTTCTAGGTGGGTACGAGTGTCCCACCCTAGCCCAGGATATAGACCCTAGCTCATCTTGGATGTGTCGACATCCGGAGATCATGAAGCAGCCGGTAACATTGTTATTATCTACCATTCCCCAGCTGCCCTCTCTTCCCTTCTTATCTTGATTCTATCTTCATCACCTCTTTGGATCATCACGCGCATGAAGCACCACGCTCTGGCGTACTTCCTTTCTTTCCTTCGCGGCTGGAACCACTTTCATTCATTGTCCAACTGGCTTGGCTGCTTACGCTCTTTTGATATTCCAATCTTTAATCTCCGTGGTTCACGTGTCGGCTCTGGGAGTTTATTGACCTATCTTTCTTTCTGCTACGTTTCTGATCTCCTTTGACGACGGCACGCCCCGGGTTTGGGTTCGAATCTTTCATAAACAGCATCAACGATATAGCGTCGTTGAAGTAGAGCGCTGCCTACAGTACACTCTCCTTCGATATCTAGCGTCTTCGGTTCTTGCAGCGTGGTTTGCCCATATTGGGAACTAATAGTTGGACATCTATCCCTCTTCTCAAGCCCGGGTTATCGTCTCGAAGCCGCCAGGACCCGTCTTGTGAAGCACCATGTCGCCGCCGACAGACCTGGCTACCCACATGAGCCTTCCGTATACAGCGGCGAGTGACGCTCTCGATCGTCACGACTTCGGCGTTGCGAAGCACCGGAAGGCGGCGTCTACCGGTGGGGGCAGGGCATGGAGTGAGGACGAGGTAAGGGGGCGACTCTTGTTCTCATCTTGCCCCTATATGGGGCTTGTGACCACACCGGCGGGCAGCTTACTGACCCGAAGTTTGTTATCTAGGAAGTGTATCTTCTCCAGACTCGCCTCCAGAAGATGCCTTACAAGCACATTGCCGCTCACCTGAAAAAGACTGAGCTGGCATGCCGGCTCCACTATCACCAACTTAGTCATGGTAGTAACCGTCGCAAGCGGACTACATCCGTATCATCAGGCTCTTCGGCCGG
Organism: Monosporascus cannonballus; assembly: GCA_004154925.1. Taxonomy (NCBI): domain Eukaryota; kingdom Fungi; phylum Ascomycota; class Sordariomycetes; order Xylariales; genus Monosporascus; species Monosporascus cannonballus. Next base: position 96,739 of record QJNS01000753.1, read on the forward strand.
GCACTCACCTATTTTGCCTGCCGTCATCCCTTCTCCTATCCAGGAGTCATCATCCCGTGAAATCACCCCTCCAGGTAGTGCGGGCAGCTACGGGCCAGATTCACCCCGCCAGACTTCGGTACAACTCCCAAGCATCATGGGGCGCCCCAACACATCGCCTCACCTGCCGGCTATCCTCCCGAAGCCGACGGTTATACGCCCCGCCACGGCCCTCTGCTCTTCGCCCTCCCGATTCCCCACGCCACACTCCGATTCCCTGAGGAACTTGGGGCCGTCGGCGTTTCCCCAGCCGTCACCCATAAACCAGGGGCCGGTTCTCCGGCTCGACTGTTCTCTCCCGCCGCCATCGGCTCATGTGGATATCCCTCGCCTACAGTCAATCTATACGACACACCGTTCCGCGTTCTGGAACGCCATCGCCGCCGAATATGGCGGAGGAGTAAGCCCCATCGTCTTGGAACAAGCCTGGAAGGCGAGCATGTTCTCCCCGGGAAATCAGACCCCTATCACGCCAGTGACGAGCCCAAACGACCGCGAGGGCCCGTACGAGAAAGCAGATAGGACCCGGATCAGTGCTATTCTCGGCATCGATGCCAATCCGCGGTCTCCTAAGGAGAGGGAGATGGTCAGGCGTCTGGAAGCGGGGAGAGGTGCTGGTGTCGTGGCCGGCGCTGCCTGAAAGGGCTGTTCAGTCTTGAAGGCGGAAGCTTGAGCTGTAGGTCGACTACTCAGACATTGGCGTTCTTCTGGAAATGGCTGGCGTCTCTGTGTATTACGTCATTAATGGCCCTTCAAAACGCATCTCTCGTCTACCGCCTGGGGCCTCTTTAAGAAGTCGCTTAATGCATTCGTGAGTGAATGCATCGGCTTCATCGTCAAAGGACTTTCTTATCCGGAATGCCGCGGCAGCAACATCTCTTATGAAGATGTTCCTAGCCGCAATCTGGTGACTTGATCCGATTCATCAGACTTCACCTCTCGACTCAACTCTTCACTTGGCTACGAATTTTTCTCCACAATTGTGAAGACAATTTGAAGTCACCGATCAAGGTTCGCGCTCTACGATTCTTCTAATTCTCGATCCACGGACAAGATCTGCCGAACGGCTTAAGGGGCGCATGTTATTGCATGGATGATGAGACTTAGGGGCGTTAGGGAGTGGAGGGGCCATTGTGCGACTGAGAGGCTGGTTTTTGTTTGTTTGGACATTTGGAATGGACTGGACTCTTTGGCTGTTTCTTTGACTTGACCGCATGAGACGAAGTGGCGGATAATGAACTGTTGGTAATTACTGCGCGCCCTAGCTTCTTGGGAAATAAAAACGCCTCTTCTGTATGCAGATTTGGGGAGACTTCAATGACTGGTTATGACAAACAATGTTCGTTGAATGATTCCTCTTGGCTGCAGCTTGTTGGGATGGTGTAGATGCTGTGTTACCTGTGTCTTCTGGAAAACTAGAAACCTTCTCTATTCTTCTTGGTACAGTATTAATTAAGATCGAGGAACGTGGCGCGTGCCTGCAAGGTGTGGGGGCCGTCGAAATTGGGCCTTGATCTTGACTGCACGTACCTACGGAAATAAGTTCAATAAATCCGCTGTAAATAAAGATTCTAACAACAACCGAAGCTTTGATTGGTCGGGGCTGCGCATTTCCGTGTTCCTCGAGGCGGTTGGCGGCGGGATATGCACGCGCGAGGCTTTGCTGTTCGTTCCCTCGCCGGAGCTGCTGTGCCATGGTGTCACCGCCGCAAAAATCCGGGGTGCGTCTAAGCAGTGTCTCTAAATTCCAGAGTTTGGTTAATTGGAATGCTTGGCGGAAATTGACATCCAAGTTTGGATTTCGATATTTCTATGGTGTGGTGGCTAGATGTTGGATGGCATGCGCATGCGACGGAACGTATATACCGTATCATACCACACCATATACTCCTCCTATCCAACCCCCCCTTTGAGGGATACGACACATTCTAAGAATGCTCCTGCCCAGTGCGGTCGTGCATACCTCTTTAAAAAGCAATGAGTCCGCATTTTCTTTGACGGAACGCGATGGATCGGAGGGGATCGTTGTAGTTAGTGGGGATGCGGCAGAGTCTTAAAATCTACGATGAGATGGCATGTTTCTAGATAGGGGAGGTGCTAGGCCTATTTCTCGTCCGGTTGCGTGCCACTACGCAACGCTGCGTGGGATACAAGAGGGTCCGGCCAAGTCTCTTGGATTCTCCCTATGCACCAGCTTAACAATCGACAAGATTATTGGTGGTCTTGCTGATGGTTCCACCCAGCCTTTCCTTCAACAAGCTTAGCCAAAGTCGGTTGTTCTGCATGTACCGAAGTAACGATCTACCCTAAACTTCTTCCAGGTTCTTCCTTCACCGTTTTGCCGTCCATCACGGAGGGTTCTTGATTCTCTCCATTTTCCCTCATTTCTTTCCCTTTGAAAAAACATTGTCATTATCGTCGCCTTCATTGGCACCCCCCTCTAACCTCCTGATCCTTATCCCTTCGTTACAGCGACCCTCGTTTAGGCAGAGACAAGAGAAGCGACTGTCCCCAGCATTGCGCGGCGTAGTCTTTTTGTTTCTTCTTTTTCATATTAGGGCGGCATCATTGTATTCTTTCAGTCGCTCCGCATTGAATCACAAATCGCCTCAACCCGCTCGTTGATTCGACATCACATACAGGCAATCTCGACTCATGTGAATCATACCCTCGCTACTGCATTCACCCACGATAAGTCACAAACAGTCTCACGCTGTATTCAACTCGGATCCAGTTCTCACTCAGACGGTTCCGACAGACCAACCATATATGATCGACCAATCCAACTGCGTTTCGACTGCAAATACTTTTATACAACAATTCTGCTAATTTATAATATCTTCCAATTCCTATTGGGACGTCAAATCATGTTGCGCCTATTACCATATTTGGCGGTCGCCCTGCTCGGCGCGTCTTCCGTAATAGCCCGGGACATACCGACGTGTTCTCTGACCAAAAAATGCCCCGAGGAGACCCCCTGCTGCTCTCGTAAGTCAGACCTTGGGCTGTCGCTGTCGACGTTTATTTTTATTTATTATTATTATTATATACACTAAAAAATGTCTCGGGGCGGGGATTGAACTGACTTTCACACTCAGAGTACGGCCAATGTGGCGTCGGCGCCTACTGCCTCGGAGGTTGTGATCCTCGCATGTCCTTCTCCCTCGACTCATGCGTTCCAGCCCCTGTTTGCAAAGACAAAAAGTTAAAGATGGACAGCACCGACCGCATAGCCGACATCAAGGACTATCTGGGGGACCCCTCAAACGCCGATTTCTCTGCCCAGGGCGAGGTGGTTGAACACGATGGCAGTGTCCTGTTGACTATGGCGCCTAGGACCGTCGGAACTGTTATGGCTTCGACCGAATACATGTGGTACGGGAATGTCAAGGCGAGGATGAAGACCGGAACAGGCCGTGGTGTCGTGAGCGCTTTCATCCTGCTGAGTGACGTGAAGGACGAAATCGACTACGAGTGGGTTGGTGTCGACCTCCACACCGCTCAGACCAATTACTATTTCCAGGGCATCCCAGACTGTGAGGCCTGCCTCGGCTTCTCTCTGAAGACTCCTCATATGTTGAACTGCTGCTGACAATGTGTCTAGACACTCACTCTGGTAACATTACTGACCTCTCCAATACGTTCGAGGAGTGGCATACGTACGAAATCGACTGGACGCCTGAGAAGATCACCTGGCTCATCGACGGAAAGGTTGGACGGACTGTTGAAAAGAAAACGACATGGAACGAGACGGCAAATCAATGGGACTACCCTCAGACTCCGGCTCGCGTTCAACTTTCCATCTGGCCTGGCGGTGCTGATACGAATGCCGAGGGTACCATCGCTTGGGCTGGCGGTAGGATCGACTGGGACAGTGAAGATATCAAGAGAGATGGATACTACTACGCCGCCGTTTCCGAAGTCGACATTAGCTGCTACAAGACGGACTCTGCGCCAGGAACGAACAAGGGCAAGAGCTACACCTACAATGATATAAGGGCCACAAACGACACCGTCGTAGACGGCGACGAACCTACCATTCTTAAGTCTCTTCTTGGCTCCGGTCTCGATATGGACAAGGACTACGCCAAGGAGAGCTCGTCCGGAACGCGGGAAGTGATTCCAGGCCTCAGCGGCGGTGGCCCCGGCACTAACGGTCAAGCCGCGGGCGACGCGAACGGTGGAAGCGGGGACGGCGGGAACGGGGGATCGGGCACCAGCGGCAACGGTGCCACCGGGACAGACACCGCTCCGGCTTGCACGGTCACCGGCTTCACGCAAGACTGCAGCAACCCCGCGGGAATTAGCGATGACAGCCAGAACACCGGCATAAAGCAAGAGCGAGCACTCGGCGCGAGCGCTTTTGCGGCGCTCGTTGCAGTTGCTGGCATGATTTGGCTGTAAAGCCTATCTGCGTTGAATACGTGTACACGAAAATCAGAGACGGTGCAAGGTCTCTAGGCTCCTTCGGTCAGCATCTGGTTCAGCATTTCCTTGGGGTGCACTGCACACTCTTCTCTAGGATTTTGCGAGATATCGAAATGCGCTACTTGTTTCAGGGTCTAATAGTTCATCTACCATATTCTTTGGGGATGTAATGATTATATATCGTCCGCTCCCTTTCGGCACGTCAGTATCTCGGGGGCTCGCCAGGCGGCAGGCCCCATGACTCTGGGTCGGATCCCCTAATGGGGTACGGGAAAGCAGGGATCGTTTGTTGTATATACTTGGTCCAGTGGAAATACTGTCGATATCACAAAGAGATTCGTGTCATCATATAATGATTTCACCATCTGCTGTTGGCGATTGTTATGCACATGCCGTGGTCTTGTGCCTTGGTGTTCGTTTGAAATAGGAGACGTCTCATGCTCCAGAGGGCAGATGCTAAGTAGCTACGTAAAGGTTGGCAAGAGTTGGGGCAGCTCTGTCGCTTATCGTGTAGTGACATGGCTGGTGCGTGGCGGCGTATTGAACTTTCCGCACCGTCGCATGCGTACAATCACAACTGCAGGTTAGTCCCACAGAACACTTTCATCATGATTCCAGTAGGTTTCGACTCTTCCACTGATGACTCGTCCTCGCGTGCCTATAGCTGCGGGTCCCACGTGGTGGCGCCAGCCAAGGGACCGAACGTAATTCCGTGCCTCACATGGGATACCGGCCGAAATAAGTCTCCGAACCAATCATACCCACAGCCGAACGCCACCATTCTCTACCGGAGAGACTTTCCTTCCGTTTCAAAAGCCACGGGCCCACATCAGCCCCATAACGGGCCTGTCATCCAATGCACGGTGCTGAATAGAGCGGTTGAGGCGCATCTTGGTTCTTTTCGAAGGGGGATGAATTCGAGCGGCTTGTTCTGTGCACCGCCGCGGACGGATACTGCTTATGAGGTAGATATTGGGCTGCGGAGGACTTAGGTTTCGGTCTTCTCTCGAGATGCAACTTAAAAGGCGGGGTCTCGCCCGGTGTTTTTGGTGTAGTTCTCGTGAGCATAGCTACACACAGGACAAAGCGAGCCACCAGTCACCATCGCCACAAGAACTTAAATCATCATATGCTGTATATACACCTGCGCGCACACAGAGGCACAATGTCTAGCACCAAGACCAAGACGGAGTCCAAGAAGACCATCGCCTTCTTCGGCGCAACGGGTGGCTGTGCCCTCTCGACGCTGCGATACTCGCTGGCCGCGGGCCACACGTGCATAGCGCTGTGCCGCACCCCCTCGAAGCTCACGGGCCGGTTCCCCAGCGCGCAGTACTCCAACCTGACGGTGGTGCAGGGCAACGCGCACGACGCGGACGCGGTCGCCCGTTGTCTCGTCGTCCCTTCTGACCCTTCCGATCGGACCAACCCCGGGACCCGCCTCGTTGACACCATAGTCTTCTCCATCGGCGGCGCCTTCATCTGGAGCCGCTTGACACTCGACGACCCACACGTGTGCGAGAGGGGCATCGCGGCGGTTCTCGAGGCGATCGGGACCGTGCGCGCGCGCTTTTCCGCGAGTTCCAGTCCCAGTCCCCAGCAAGGAGTTACAGGCTGGCGCCCAACCATCATCGCCGTCAGCACCACCGGCATCTCGCGCGCCGGCCGCGATATTCCGTTGCTCATGGTCCCGCTGTACCACGCCCTCCTGCGCGTCCCACACGCCGACAAGCGCGCCCTCGAGGACCGGCTCGTCGCGCGCGGTAGTAGTGGTGGGGACTGTGACTACGATTACGTTGTCGTACGCCCGAGTCTGCTGACCGACGGCGCGAAGCCCGAGCGTGACATCCGCGTCGGCGTCGAGGATCTGCACGCCGAGGTGTTCGAGAGCAGGGAGACGGGCAACGTCATCGCGCGCGAGGACGTCGGGCGCTGGATCTTCGAGGAGCTCGTCGAGGGTGATGGGCGAAAGAGGTATCACGGGAAGGCTGTCTCGATTACTTGGTGAGGTACGCTAGGTGGATCTGTGAATGAGGGCTGGGTTGCGACATTTACGGAATAACGGATGGATAGATGGTGGATGGTTTGAGAGTTTCTGTATGGGGCTTAGTGGGCGGTTTTTTTGTGATTGCGATTGGATGGATGGATATTTGATTTCACTCGTCGGCATATGCTCCCCCTTGCATTTAGATGAGATACCACATTTAGATGTATATTACTCATTTTTCTTAGTCTGTAGTAATGACAACGGTTTCATCTTCATGAGGACGGTGGTCCGCTCGACTGCTCATGCGGAGCACGTACTTACTCACTATAGCTACTACCCCATATAACATCCTTATGCCTTGCTTCGAGCGTCTGGTGTTATCCTTAAATTACGGCAAGAGATTTAAACTTCAAATACATATCATAATATATTGCATATTAATTATGTGTTTTATTCAAATTCTATATAAACTTTACGAGGCAATAATATGTGAAGCTGGATATCCATGATAAATGGTGCGATTTTATGTGTTTCATATTTCGCAGCGAGGGGCTTGGCAGCCCTATCAAAATGTCCGAGTTGCCCAGCTCAGCCCAACTTTGAGCTGCGCTAGCTGAATATAGGATAGAACTTCAGGGGCTGGCGTATCCACTCCGCCGTTCCCTAAAATAGCAGTCATCATGCACAGAGCGGCCAAGAGATCCGCAGATCTCCCCACACACAGCCACCCAAAAGGGTGAAGAATCACTGTTGCGAATGGGCGAGGATGGGGTTCCTTTACGATTTGCTTGCTTTTGCCTAGCCCGTAAGCCAAGTTGGCCCTCGGAACCAACAAGGCAGTTTGGTTGGGTTTCAACTGTGGATTCACTAGTTACCAGCTCCGCCATACAACGTAACAATCAATACGGACACCTTCCCCAAGCAGCCAAGCAAAAAGGACAAACGCGCCCGCAAGGAATCGTGGTCCATGGCGCTGATGAGGAGACCATGAAGAGGCTGAGATGTTTGCGCTGGCAGTGCTGGCAGGGAGGGGCCGGGCTGATCCTCGCCAGGCTTTTAAGAGGCGGTTGACCTCTAATCGTTGCTGTCCAGTTTCCTCTCTTCAAGTGCTCAGTTGGTATCAAGACGTCGCCAAGGAGTTTGCTTACCAGGGTAGTTATAAGACCGGGCCCTCGACACCACTCTTTAGGTCAGCAATTCCCGTCATTCTCAAATGCCCATTTTCTGACAGCGGAATAGGTCCATTCGTTTTCTGTCATTCTTTGTCGTGATTATCGCATCACGAGAGAAACCGCTTCAGCCTTGGTTCACGGGTTTACGCTCTTTGTTAAGTGATTCAACGAAGCTTTCCCTACACACTGTGGGTCGCCTTGTCTAGACTTGGACAAACTGTGAATCGAAGATTGTCACATTGTCCCTACGTTGGGTATAACTACCAGTCATTTGGCCTGCGGATTTGAACCGCATCGAATCTGTATTGCATCACTTCACTTCGCTTCACTTCAACAAAACAATTACTCACAAGTCTTGGCCAGATATTTGTTGCTCCGCTTGCGAACCGGTCGAACCGATTTATTAACTACTTTCTTTCCCCGAAACCCAAACACAAGATCTTCAACATGTACCGATCATTTGCCACCTTGATGGCATTGGGTATGGCCGCCGCCGCCCCATTCGTCCCCCGCCAGGATGCCCCACGCAAGCTGCTCATCGGAACCCCCGCGCAGATCATCACGGCCGACTTCACCGGCGCGAGCTTTACTGTCACCACCAAGTCCCACCAGCCCCAAACGGCTCCTAGCTGGATGATCTACCGGGAGCCTAACCTCGTGTACGCGGTCAACGAGAACGGCGCCGAGGTCAACCTCTTCACCCTCGACGGGAGCAAGGCCAACCCGACCCTGGTGAGCACCGCAACGGGAGCTACCGGTGTCGTCTCTCTCGAGTTCAACGAGGAGAAGACCCACATCGTGGGCGCGTCGTTCAGCACCGGCAGCTACGACGTCTGGGCCATCCAGCAGGACAACAGCCTCAAGCTGCTCAAGAACGTGACAATCCCGGGCCCCCCCGGCCCCGGCCAGGAGACCCACCGCGCGCACCAGGCGCTCCTCGACCCCAGCGGCCGCTTCTTCGTGATCCCGAACCTCGGCGGCGACAGCATCATCGTCGTTGACAGCGAGAACGACAGCTACGCCATCACCAACACGGTTGACGTGGGCGCCGGGTCCGGCCCGCGCCACGGCGACTTCGTCTCGCTGAACGGCGGCAGCCAGGCCACGCACTACATCGTCGCCACGGAGAAGTCCAACGAGCTGGTGCTCTTCGCGCTGACCTACACGGGCACCACTATCGAGTTCACCCCGGTCCAGCGCCTTAGCACCTACGGCCCCGCCTTCCCGCCCAAGGACCCCTCCACGGCGGCCGCCGGCGAGCTGGTCATCGCCAACAACGGGCGCGACGTGTACGTGTCTAACCGGCTCAGCGGCAACGAGACGGACAGCATCGCGCACTTCGCGCTGATGGCCGACAATACCGACGCCCCCGGCCTGCACTTCGTCGACTCCGTTTCTAGCGGCGGCATCCTTCCCCGCATGTTCAGCCTCAGCAAGGACGCCCAGCAGGAAATCGTCTTCGTCGCCAACCAGGGCGGCAAGACCGGAGTCGCGGCTCTCAAGCGCTGCCTCGACACCGGCAGCCTCACGGAGGAGCCCCTCGCTACGCTCAAGATGGAGGACGTCATCGCGGAGGAGTTTGTCGGCACCCCGAACGTCGGGCCCCAGTTCATCCAGGAGATCTAAGTCTAGCGTCTTGACACGTCGGAGAAGGGACCAGGAGATCTTTGCATAAACGACAGAAAAAAAAAAAACAAAAAACGAACGAATTTTAAGAGGTCATGTACATACGCGCGCGGGCGGATAAACAGAGAAATCATAGTTGCATCTACTACGGCGTTCGGGATCCGCATTATCATTGTCACGTTGCCCTTGCGTAAGCCTCGGCTGTTGAGCGATTTCAGTTGTGGTCTTTGAAAGGTGTTTCAATATATTAAAGCAAGTTCCTTTGGGTATATCGTGCATTTCTGTGATCTTGAAGCGTTTCAATCTGACTCCATATTCGAGTTAGCCCTGAACAAGAGATGTTCGCTGACGACATCATGCTATTAAGCTAAGGGGTGTAGGAGGCCTGGACAATGGGGGCCGATGCACCCAGACTCCGAATAGATGTGGGATGCAGTGTATGTTCAGTATACAAATTGCGCTTCCTACTTGAATCCAGATAGTTGCAGTAATATCATAGAATTCCGCCACGGAAGTGTATGGTGGACGATGAGCCCGGTCTTTGGTCAGTCCTTAGACTGTCTCGCCCGCGGTCCGTACCGTCTATTAATATAGCGAGCTAGTCTGGTCCATAACGACCCACAGGGGCTATAGCCGCGCTGGCGTTAGTTCATGTCATGTCGCGATTTGTGGTGTGTCGAAGTGGTACCAGCGCAGCTTGCTCGTGCCTAGAAGCATGTTTCGGTGATTGGGGGGATGTATCAGTTTCGAGGACGTCACGTGTTGGGGAAATAGGGGTAAGCATGATGTACTGGAGGTAATAAGTCACCTAGCATTGTGCTGGGACGGTATCATGTCCCACACCTTTTTTCGGTAATGATCTGTGACGTCGGCTTTATCAACATGTGGCTGGCTACCTTTGTAATATGTATAACAGTCAGGTGTATATTTGTCTACCCATCTAACGAATGAATGTTTTTAGGTAAGGAGCTGTATATACAGCATATCAGAGTAGATTCTGTTTAACGTACCGTCCATCTCCTACTGAGGGTGCACACTACGCATGTTTCAAGGGGCTAGAGTGCCTCGGTCCTTGGTAAGCTGCAAAATGACGGCATTTATTCCAAAGGGCAAAATGGAAGTAAAGCTTAATTTGGACGCGGGCGGTGATGTATATAGTCTTTAGGAATTCCGGCTAGCTTCTTTAAGTATAACATTACCATTACGATATATTTATCCATGCGAATGATTGTTAACGCTATCGGCTTCGTAGCTGCTATTCTGTGCATAAGAAAGATCGCTGCCGGACCGCGGCACAATGACGCCCCTTATCAGAAGAAGATACTGTGCCTATGGCTAACGCAGATTTCTCGGTAAAAATTTGAATGGTGATTAGCTACCACGAGACCGGGAGCTGCAACAGAGCTGTTCAAGCTGCCGATTTGGGGGGTTGGGGGGGCCGTAGGTGCTTGACTAGCGCGAGCTATCCATATGTGGGGGATCCAATCAACGTAATTATCCGGGTCAGCCCACATGCAAAATACTTAACACGTGGATATGTACTTACATACGTGATGGTCAATGTTGAGTTTTACCCCTTATTGCGGATTCCCCAGTCTCGTTTCCACCAAAAGAGCGGTGCTGGGAATCCAAACTTCGAAGGCAGTGATGACGTGGTGGTCAAACCCCCTTTTTAACGCTACTAGTAATAGCGTACGACTACGAGGGGTATTTTTTTTATTAGTTATCTCCACCGGGTCCGCCGTAGGATCAGGTAGAATCTTATGCACGTATATAGGGAAGTAAACATGCGTTGACGGTTTTACCCGTAGTTGCCGCTATCGTAAATGACAAAACTGATCTTGGCCGATATGCTAATCCATATTTTCTACAAAAACTTTCTTTTTGGAGTTTCCAGGTTGTCTTCTAGCCTTCCTTATACGGCACCCGGTGGTCCAGTGGAGGTAACTAATAAAGAATACCCCTGGGAGGTTGTACTGTAGTTCTGGACTGTCGAGTTTTCTTAGTGGTGCAATCGATGACCCGATCGTGTTTAGAAGCCCCTGCGCTTTCAAGCGTCCATTCTAAGTTTTCTTGCACACAGACCATTATCACCACCATCGCTTCAAGAATTCATCAGCTTCACCATGCGTAACTACGTTTACGATGCCCTAGCTCTATTATCGCCTTAACCTACGTATTGGGCATATCGCAAGGTTATGTGTAATATTCCTAGAACACTCGACACTTCTCTTCCCCCTGGCGAGCTACTTTCGAAATACTATCTGCTATCATCATTCCTCTACAGCCCGTCGTTGGCGAGACACGTTCCAAAGCTCAAAACGCGGCTACCTGTGTAAATTATGACACGACCCGAGGGCCCCTGAAAGTTTCTTTGTTTGGAACGGTTTCATACCTTTCCTTTACCAGTGGGACAACGTGTTAACTAAGAGAACCGTCCTGGTTACGTAGGCTATGCGACTTCTCGCATTGACTCGTATAGCTCGTATAGGGAACCCAAGACTTTATATCGTCCAAGATGTCGTCGTATTCTCCGTCGGACATTACCCGCCCCAGCAGTGCCAGTGCGCGTCTGATCCAAGATGCGAGGAGAAACAAGGCGAGCCTGGCAGCGGCAGCAGCAGTACCACCGCCCATCGCTATTCCCCCTTCTCGATCCGTACCCTCCGATTCGCCCCCTGAGGAACCGGAAGAGCTGAAGTCACATATACCCGGCCCGTCGAGATTGCGAACGAGCCCTTCTCCCAGCCGTCTCGGTTCAACTACAGGTACTGGCTCTTGTCAAGCGGTAGGTGCGTCGCCAAGCTTCCTCTCGTCCTCTCGCCTGCTTCCTCCGCATATCCGCCCTCTTTTCTATTCTGCTGACTGTGCTGGTTTTCTTCATTCTGCTGCCTGGGCCGTCTACCTCCCCTATTGCCAATCATGATCATCCCATTGCGCCCCGACGGTTCCGAAAGCCTTCCCATCCGTGTGCGAAGTCTGCCATACAAAGCACTGTTACACCTTCCCATTACTACATCGCCACCACTGTGGATCAAACGGCATGGCAAATGATGCCGCGGAGACCGCTGAGTTAACCACGGGAGTCGTCAATTAGGTAACGCAAGTCACCATCCAGGAAACGGAATAAAGGGGGCTTTAAGCCTATTACGGAAAGATACCTCTGTCGCAGAAAATGCGAGGGGAACCAAGGCTGTTTCAAGAGCCGTCTCTCCTCGCGCAGCCTCGCCAGTATTACCTTCACCTACCGACCCATTATCACGCGTGAGTCGGATCGAAATGCGAATCCCCAGGAAGCCCCCCAAACTGACTGGCAACCACTTGGCCGATCCTAGCATATCTTCGAAAAAACCAACACCGAACGCACCCTGACCTCGAGACTGCTCAATCCGACGACGTCGAAACCAAATATCTCTGCCAATGAAAAGTCCTCTCGTTCTAGCCACGAACTCTCGGCGAAGGATCTCAACGGTTCCCAGTCAGACCAGGTCAAATCTAAGAAGTATGTCAAGCCATTGGGTCGAGCGCATTATCCCGCGGCGCCATGACAGGGTTGCTAATATACATCTGGGTGTGCAGGAAGGGAGGCTCGTTGCTTAGTCGCTTGAGCATGATCGGGGGTAAGAAGAGGGATGATGACATCTTCGACGATGGTTCGGAGATAAGTACTGAGCAGAGGACCGAGGGCGCCAATGCAGTAGCCTTTTCCTTCGCTGTCGATTGCGGCGGCTTTATTCCTCATCACAAGGAACCTCCGCGCTTTATTCGGGTAAGAGCCCATGATAAGAAGCTGAAGGAGTTCAACCGAGTCTTCTTGGCACAGGAGCTGGTCGGAACATGCCCGCAAGCCGAGGAGGGAGCCAGGAGGGGCAGCGAGAAGGAGGCAACTATCCATGGATATCGCAAGCAGGATCCAAACTCGGGCGGTCCAATATGGGCCATCGAGTTCAGCAAAGACGGCAAATATCTAGCCACAGGCGGAAGGGATAGAGTGCTGCGCGTGTGGGGCGTGCTGGCAACCCCCGAGGATAGGCAGGCCTTCGAGGAGGAGGAGAACGCTGCCGACGCCGAAGGGAAGCAGCAGCGGTTGAGTGCCCCGGTCTTCCACACGAAACCCATCCGCGAATTTGTCGGCCACACGGGGGACATCCTTGATTTGAGCTGGAGCAAAAACAATTTTCTCCTGTCTTCGTCGATGGACAGAACTGTCCGCTTATGGCACTTGAGTAGGCCAGAGTGTCTGTGCACATTCAAGCACAATGACTTCGTCACGTCGATCGCCTTTCACCCTCGGGATGATCGCTTCTTCCTGGCTGGGTCGCTTGATGCCAACCTGCGGCTATGGAGCATCCCCGACAAGTCAGTTGCGTATTCAACCCAGCTATCCGATACTATTACAGCCGTGGCGTTTTCGCCCGACGGGAAGACCGCGATTACAGGTTGTCTTAACGGCCTTTGCATGTTTTATGAGACGGTGGGCCTCAAATATCAGACTCAGATCCACGTGCGGTCATCCAGGGGCAAAAATGCTCGAGGGAGCAAGATCACGGGCATTCGGACACTGAACTTTCCTCCCGAAGCCCCGGATGGTCAGGTTAGGGTTCTAATCACGTCCAACGACTCGCGAATTAGGATCTATGACCTACAGGATAAGACTCTACAGGTGAAGATCAAGGGCCATGAAAATTCCTGCAACCAAATCAAGGCTAGCTTCAGTGATGATGGCAAGTACATCATATGCGGGAGTGAGGACCGGAAAGCGTTCATCTGGTCGACCGGCGCCACAGAGCTAGATAAGGATGATACGAGACCATACGAGTACTTCGAGGCACATGCGCACGCCGTTACCGAGGCCGTGTTTGCTCCGACCCAGACGCGCCAGCTGCTGCAATCTTCCAACGACCCCGTGTACACGCTGTGCAACCCCCCTCCGGTCACATTACTTAGCAGGGAGGAAATAGAGACCGAATCGCTTCCTCCCGATGGTCCACGATCAGAATCAGCTCATATCAAGAGGCCGGGCGAGTCGCCCGCCTTCATCGCGCGTTCTACCCACTGCGACGGAAACATCATTGTTACAACCGACCACTCAGGCTCTATTAAGGTTTTCCGTCAGGACTGTGCTTTCGCAAAGCGCCGTCAGGCCATGGAGAACTGGGAGACGGGATCGGTGTTCTCGAAGAAGCTTGCTAAGGACGGGTTTCTCAGTAGAACGACGACGCGCGGGAGCGACCCAACCTCGGGCCGAGTCTCGCTGAGCCAGACACGGCGGGTTTTAAGCGCACAAGTGAATACAGACCGCATCGACTCGTGGCGATACGGGGTTCATCGCCAAGGGCTTCCCAGCTATCCCGGGAGTGCGGTGAGCGTATCCGCGTCGGTTACAACACCGACCGCGAGCGAGCGTTCTGTCTCTCCGAGCAAGGCGGGCCGGATACCTTTACCTCTTGCATGGACGTCCGGCGCGGCTGACCAAGCTTCGAAAGCGAGAAATCCGCCGTACGCCGATAACAACGCCAGCGACAAAGCCTTGTCTATCATGCACCCCCTCAGTCCCGCAACTAGCCACAGCACGGGCGGCGGCAAGGCAGATGAGAGGCCAAGTCCGAAAGAAGTATCATCGTCATCGCGTTTTCCGCCAACGCCGAGCTTCTCCTTCCAGTCCGTGGATGAGGCAACAGACGGCGATGCCTGGTCGCAACAAGATCAGGCGGGCGCGAGTCCCTCGTTTTGGAACCTGAACCGCTGGCGGAACATGGCCTCTCCCGGAAACCGTAGTGCGAGTGGCGTTCCGGGCCTGGGGATCATATTGGGAGGAGGGCAGAAGGGGCAACAGAACGGAGCGGCGTCCGCCCCGGACGATCACCAGGCGAATAATGCTCAGCCGAAGAGCGCTCCAGGGTCTACCGAGGACGGAACAGACGACAGTAACCGCAAGTCGACGACTGCGGCGTAAGCGGGTTCATAGGAGCAGGGCTCGTTAGAAGTCGGCTTTTTAAGTACCTCGTTAACACAGCGACGAGGCCCAAATGACAGTTCCATAGGCGCCCCCGAGCGCGTTCGCTGGCGGCCATGGAGATTGTTGGGGTCCCACAACCATTACGGCCACCCCAGGGACTCCTTGGCTTCCAACTTTTCTCGGACTCGGCCACAGCCCGGTCTGTACCGTGCCCACTCACTCGGAAGTCTGGAATGCACAGCTACGAGCAATCCGAGCAGCGATAGGGCGGAAGAGGGTGGGGAGTTATGCGTGTTTGTCTGACACAGGGGACGCGGATTCGGAGTCGAGCCTGTCAGTGAACTGTAGAAATTCTCGTGCGCCGGGTTCGAAAGGCAGTTCGAATGAGCTATGGGTGTCTGGGACACGCCGTCCAGGAAGGGCCGGAACGACAGTGGAGAGCAAGACATCAGGATGCCCAGCTAACCGACTGGCAGTTCAAAAGGATAGATAGACACTAGGTTCTAATAATCATATGGACGATGTCGACTAATTCTTAAGACCAAAAAAATAGACAGCGGAGGACAGAGTGACGGCTTGGGCGTCCCAGTGTTGAAGAGCGGATACAGCATACCTACATGGCTGCTCTGCTGCGTTGGATATTCGCAGGTCCAGGATTTAAAGAAGGGGAATGCCCCGTGGCAAGGGGTTCCCGGGACTGGCCAGAAAGCGAATCTTTGCGCCTCTGGGTTGGGCTGGCTAGCAATAGCGGGCCGGCTCATAGCACATATACTCATAATATATATACATAGCATGGGTAAGGGGGATAGGCGGGGTTCTACGTAGAAGAAATCTAGACCGCGGATTAGATGCCAGGCACGACTTAGCCTGCACAGCCTGCACAGCCGTCTATCCCGCGATGCCAATGTCTCCTATGAGCCCGGAACATATGAAATGGAAAGGCAAGTACTCGTCCCTACGGTACATTTAGTTAATCTCTAGCTACCGGTTAGTCTCTAAATACAGTGAGATCAGGCGGCCGATGCCTGGTTTTTCATGCTTCGTAGAATGACATGATCCATCCGCGCCTATTTCCTCCTTCAAAGAAGGACTCACAGATACAGCCCAGAAGCAGTCGTCTCATTCAACTCGTCCTAAAAGCGTATGGTGACAGGCAGGATCCTTTTATTCCGAAAATGACGAGTTGACGACGCTGTAGCGGGAACAGATGTAACCGCGTCATTGAAACTAACCCATGTGCCGCCGCTTACATCAGATATCAATCAGGGAATCGAGTTCGAAAAGCGCGATTTTCTCTCAGCCCGCACCAATCTTGTTGTATGTCGTCTTCCCCAATCTTCTCGCTATGTTGCTGCGCCACCGCCTCAATGCTACAGAGCATGATAGAGGGACAATGAGCCAGCAATTTCCAGTTCCGCTATGCCCTTCAAAGGCACTTTGTTACCGCAGTCTCAGTGAATGTCGATCGAGACGTCGAATTGAACTTTGATAAACCAATTGTCGTCTAATGCGACCTCCAGTTTAGCATCATTTAGGAGAGCAGTTCCGCCTTTCCATCCACTGTAACTCAACCTTTTCCATGACAGCCATTCCGTTCTAGACAGCCCTCCTAGCTGCCCAAAGGGCGGCGGCTATGCTGTAAGCTGCTCAGTCTCACTCGTTGCAGGAACGCAAAACAGCTCTCCTGCTCTCTCGCTCTCCAGTTTCCAACCTTTAGCTACCCTTTCTTGCACTGGCCTTACGACCAAGCTTCTTCGCATCAACCCTCCTATTCCTGCCTTGATTCATTCATCAACGTTATCAAGCTTCTCACTGTGCCGTATGAAGCACGACACCGAAGAATTTCGTGCGGCTCGGTAGTTTGCGGGCAGTGCAACGCCCAGGGAATCCCTAAGGGTATTCATAACCAAACCCCACAGATACTACCAGTGGGATGACCCACCCATCACGATGAGTTGGTTCACAGCCGGAGAAATACCCGCAACTGGATTGACCGTCCTTTTCGACCCGGGCGAGGCTGCCTCTCTCGAGTAAGCTTCTGTTAATGCCTAAATGGATCTCGAGTCGCTGACCCGACAGTATTGTTTTCGTACATGGATTCACCGGCCATCCAGTTCGGACCTGGACTCAGAAGAAAGGTGACGTTCCAAACGACGATAACGAATCGGCTGAGCCCCCTTCCAAAGTCCGGAAACTCAACCTATTCTCAAATTCTCGCCATGAAAGAGGTAACTCCAGCACTCCGGTCTACTGGCCGCTAGATTTGCTCCCAAAAAGCCATCCCCTGTGCGCGAGTCTTGACCCACGGATACGATACCCATCTCAGACACGTTCTCGGCAGTCCGTTGAATAGGGCTACAGTTTACGATATCGCATGAGATTTCTTGGTTGCCCTGGAGACCGAGCGTCGACAGGAGCCCTCGCGGCCAATTCTGTTTGTTGCGCACAGTCTTGGCGAGATTATTGTCAAGGAAATGTTAAGACGCGCCAATAGTTGCCAGTCATGCCAACGTCACCTTCACCATGTCTTTAACTCTACAATTGGAATTATGTTCTTTGGCACACCACATGGAGGCGCCGACCCCCGCGGCTTCCTTCGACACATCGCCGAGATACTTATCAGGGCAGCCTGGTTTTCCGTCAATGACCACATCGTCAATACGCTCTTGCCATCGGCGGAACGCCTAAAAGAGCTGAGGGACGAGTTCGGCCCGATCGCCCATGAGCAGAACTGGATGGTGCATTCCTTTCAGGAGGAGCTCGGTATCAAGTATCTCAACGGTCGCAAGGTACGCATGGCCGCAATCTTCTTCACAACCTACTCACAGTCCTTAGGTCGTGGAAGACACGTCATCCTATCTCAACTTTCCTTTCACTGAGACAACGCAACACATCGGAAGGAACCATATGGACATGTGTCGATTCACAGGACTTGGCGATATTGAATACAAGAAAGTTGCTCGATAGGATGACGAAGACGGTCTGTGGGAAGCTGAATACGACAAAGACTAATTCTCTAAACGACGGCCAAAGAAGGACGCTAATAGATTCCCTAAGATTCGACCAAATGGATGCTCGACAAATGTCTGTCAAAGCCTCACATCCCAAGACCTGCAGATGGTTCCTGAAGAGATCCGAGTATCTCGATTGGCTCAACATGAAGAAAGTGGATCAACACCACGGTTTACTGTGGATCAAAGGCAAACCAGGGACGGGAAAGTTGACTTTGATAAAGTTCGCTCTCACAAACTGCCGGAAGACGACGAAAGACCAAATTATCATTTCTTTCTTCTTCAACGCGCGAGGAGCAAGCCTCGAAAAATCTACCGCCGGCATATATCGATCCCTGCTATTGCAGCTCCTCGAGAGACTCCCCCAGCTCCAGAGCATCTTCGAAACTTTTGGGTTTACGTATTGGAATAGCAGCAGCAATCATACATGGACTATAGTGGTGTTGAAAGATCTCTTTGAACGGGCTGTGCAACTGCTTGGACAGGCGTCGGTGATGTGTTTTATCGATGCCCTGGACGAATGCGACGAAGATCAGATCCGAGACATGGTGTCATTTTTCCAGCGGCTAGGTGACTTCGCTATATCATCAGACGTTCGATTCCGAGTCCTCTTTACTAGCAGACACTATCCACATATCACAATCACAAAGGGTCTCAGCTTAGTCCTTGAAGGGCAGGAAGGTCATAGTCAGGATATTACCACCTATGTCAACAGCGAGTTGAAAATCGATGAGATCAACCTTGCAGAGCAAGATCAGATTCGGCGTGAACTTCAAGAAAAATCCTCTGGAGTTTTCATATGGGTTGTTGTCAGACCCAGCTGAAGTCGATCAAACAGCTAAGCCTTGGCTTAGTTTGATCACCTACTGAAACAAGGCTACTTTATGCACCCCCGGTATCTTTTCCTCTTAGCTACAGCTATATTTACGTGTATAAAAGGAGGGTTCGTTACCCTCACCCTCTAGCTAGGAGCTTCTAGAGGTCATGCAACCTTTAATACACCTTTTCTTCAGTTATATATGCTTCTGTGTGTGATGCAGGGTCTCATAGTTGTCCTTGTCGTGGGTATTTTGAACAAGGAACATGACCAAGGCCGGACAGCAAAGCGGCTGCGGCGCAAACTCAGTGAGATCCCTGGCGATCTACATGAACTCTTCCACGATCTCCTCACACGAGACTACCACAATAAAAACGAGCTACTCCTGTGCATTCAATGGGTACTCTTCGCAAGGGAGCCTCTAAAGCCTGAACAGTTGTATTTCGCTGTTCTTTCAGGAACCGAGCCTGATGACCTCTCTACGTGGGATCCTGACCAGATCTCGATGGGCCTGATCCAAAAATTTGTTCTAAACTCCTCCAAAGGGCCGGCTGAAATTACTAAGTCGAATGTCCCGAACGTACAATTTATTCACGAATCAGTAAGAGACTTTCTCTTGAAGGAAAATGGCCTAAGAGCAGTATGGACAAATATCGGGAGCAACCTCCAGGGGGAAAGTCATGAACGACTGGCCTATTGTTGTCTTGCATACATCAGTGCTGATAGCAATTTCGATATCGAAAGTCCGCTTCGGACAGGGTTATCCAAGGAGGCTACGGCTGTTCGCCAACAAGTCGGCACTTCATTCCCGTTCTTAGAGTATGCTGTAGAGAATATACTACACCATGCCGAAATAGCTGACGTTTGCGGAGTTAGTCAAAAGAACTTCATCCTAAACTTCCCACTCACGAACTGGCTTAAACTCCACAGCCTGTTTGGGAAGTTCGATATCCGTCGACACACTTCGGAGGCCAGCCTTCTATATATTTTGGCAGAGTATAACATGCCGTCTCTCATTCGAGCCCTTCCGTACGAACGATCTTGCTTTGAGGTGGAAAATGAGCGCTACGGACCACCTATTCTTGCGGGCCTTGCTATGCAGAGTTTCGAAGCAGTCCGAGCAATGCTCGAGGTGCAAGCAGCCGCCCAAGCACCCACATCTGCACTTCACGGCCTCGCTAAATACTGCGAACACATTGATAGAGACAACCCTTTTGGGAGGGAATTCAAGTTTTCGTGGCACAGAAGTGTTCTCTCCCATGCGGCCGAGTTCGGGAGCGAGTCACTCACGGCCATGTGTCTTCTCATTTCAATCGATGACATCGAGTCAAAAGACAAACTAGGTCGGACGCCGCTAAGCCTGGCGGCCCGGTGGGGGCGCGAAGCTGTTGTCAAGGTACTGTTTGCAACGGGCCAGATTGATATTGATGCAAAGGATAGTGTCATGGAAAAGGGCACCCCTAGCTGGGGTCTTCGGGTGATTGTTGTTCCTTTCCGAAGCCCTATATCAGTGGATCACCCACACCAATTGGGATCACCACTTCCTAGCTTCCTACAAGTCAATATTGTCGTGGAATAGGGGTATCTGTGTTAGTCATCAAGCTCCACAGCATCCGAAAGAACCTTATTCCGGCGCTCCCACAGTATATAGAGAGCTTCCTAGCTACCGCTCCTTGGAGCTTAATTCTAGTTAGATAATTATCATTTCCCATATTTTATACAACCTTTTCTCGCGATCAGCCTAATTGTGACAGTTATAAGCCCGGTATTTTAGTTGCGTAAGATAATTATAATTAATTATAAATGTTTATTTATTAATTTAAAATATTATACTACCTATTAATATGTCGAATAATCTTATTTCTAAGGATATGTTCCATAAAGATTGCTTTAATTACCTTAATTAGTTTTTTTCTTACGATTTAATGTTGCTTTATACGACGTATAACATCTTATAGATTTTGATATATTTAACGCGGATTACTATACGAGTTTTCAAGAAATTCTTTTAATTAAGGAATATATTGTAAAAATTAACGCCAAAGCGAAAAAGCAATATGCAAAAGTATTAGCTTTTTAGGAAGGTTTTTATATTAATATTGTTTAACGTAAATGTTCTTTAAAAAAATTTAAGGAATTATTTTTTAATAATTTCGAAAAAGAGTACGATAAAAATATTAAGCGTTTTACGAAAACCGTATGCAAAAAGTAACGAGAAGCTTCCAAAACTGATATCCGATATCTTAATATTTAGATATAGATTAACGTAATAATAAAAAGCCAGATTTTTAAGAACGCCCAAATTACCTTAGTCGTTTAAGAAAAGATTACGATATAGGATTTGCTTAGAGAATTAAAGGATTAATTCGTGTTACAGGCTAGAGCCTATAAGGCAGCTCGGGCTTACGGAGCGAGCTTCTTAGCCCGAGTTCACCTATATGTATATAGAGAACAGCTATCTCGCTAGTGGCTAGCTATTTCTTCTCTTCCCTCCTTATCTTAAATATAAACCTTTATTAGGCCGTACTTCCGTTTAATTTACGTATCGTGCCCGTTATATATATTTAAGGTTACAATTTTTTATAGTTTTTAGGAAGCTAAGTAAAAGCGAAACGTTTCTTAAAAATATCTTAATTACGGATAATAAGCCAAAAAAAGTTTTATAACGAAATAATTACGAAATAATATAACTAACGAAATTATAAACGAATTTACGGCATTAATTTCGTCCGGAATTATTAAGAAAAACTTATAGTACTAATCGTTCGCAAATATGTTTTAAAAATTTAATATATAATAAAAAAATTTGCCAAGTTAATTTTTAGCCGTAACGAAACGATAAATAATTTATTTAACCGGATAACGGAAATAAAAAAAATATTTTTTTACAAAAACGGAAAAAGAAAAAACCTTTATAAGATAAAATCCGTTTCGTTAAAAACTTATAGTAGGCCCGCCGTTTAATAACGCGTTCGTAAAAGCAAATCGTAAGCTTATAAAATGACTTTCGTAAAATGGGAAATAAAAAACGTTCCGTTCGTTTTTTGTTATATTCCGTACGAAAGTAAAAGAAAACCGGTTTATTTTTAATTTTTTTTATAACAATTTACTTAAATATTATAATATTTATATTTACCGAAAAATAATTGCGATTTAATTATTAATTTAAAATCAAAAAATTACAAAAAGATTTCGATATTAATAATTTTTTCTTTTATATAAAAAATAATTCAAAAATAAATACGCGGTATAATTTATTAAAAAGTAATTATAAGGTATAAAATAAAGTAATAATTAACGGTTTTAAAATTATTTATTAAAAATTAAACTTAAATTAGCCGAATACAAAGGTTTAATATAATTTTTAATAATTAAGGTAATTTTCTTAAACGTTAATATTAATATATAATTTTATAACGCGTTAATTACGAAAAATATACCTTATAATAATTATAACCGTTAAGTACGTAAATTAAAAAAATAATTAATCGTTTAAAAACTTTATTTGATTATTATATAAATAAAAAAATAACGATTTAATATTTCGATAAAAAAACGAAATAATTAATTAATAACAATATATTAGCTAAATTAATAAACCGGTTTAAATAATAAACGTTTAAAAAGATATGTTTATAACGGATATTACGTAATTAATTACGGTAATTTTTAAATTTATAAATTAATAACGGGGTAATCGAAAAAACCGATCCGGGGGCAGCTTAAAATAAGGTTTGGATAATCGGCCTTATGCGAAATAATTTTCCGATAACGAAATAAAAGTTCGGAAATAAAAAGGGTAATATTTCTGTTATGCCATTACGAATTATTCGAATTAGGAATATCTTAAATACAAATTTATAAAGTGGCCTTATCTGGTTAAAACGGAAATTGCGGTAACGAATTTACGGGATATCGTTAATAAAAATAACGATTCGGATAACGATAATTTAAAAAAATAACCCTTATTAAAAATTATTAACAAAAAAACGTAATAAAAAGAATTATAAAAAATTAATAATAAATTAAATAATATTTTTTATATTAAATGCCTTAATTAATTATACTATATATATAAATATCTTAATTAATAATAAATATATTTATTATTTTATATTTAATTAACGGTTAATCCGCCGTTTAAAATTATAATATATATTTATTATATTTTATCGGTTAAAATTAACGAAAAATAATAAGCTTATAATAATTATAATACGAAAAATTATTTACGTTAACGTAAATTTAAATAACCGCTTAAAATAAATTTAAGAATACGTAATTAAGGATTTATTTTATTTTTTTATTTTGGGAAAATCCTAAATAAAATATAATAATATTATATACGAAATAAAATAACGGTTTATCCGTTTTGCAAATAATATTACCGCGTTTATATTACGCGAAAAAGGATAATTTAATAAGGAGCCTAAAGATCGCCTAAAAGGGCGGTTATAAAAATATAAAAAAACCCGCTTAATAACGGTTATAACTTTTGCAGTAATAACGCGGCAGAACCGCCGTAGGAAAAACAGGATATAATTATTCGCAATTTTTATAGAAGATATTAATAAGGCCTTAAAGGTAAAGCCGTAATTAATTTCTAAAAATATAACGGAACGTTTTTTTTTTTTTAAAAAGGTACGAAAATTCCGAAATTTTTTTATAAATAACGAAAATTTATCGTTATTATTTTATCGTAATAATAATAACGTAACGATAAATCTAAAAATAAATATTTCGAATTAATAAAAAACAATTTTATAAAAATTTTTATACGGGATATTAAAGGAAAAGTTATTAATTTTACACAAAATACTTATAAACCTGTTCGACAAAAATTAAATTCGGATTAACAACTCCATTATAAATATCCCAATATTATTTGTAAAAAAACTTAACGGGGATTTGCGGTTTTACGTAAATTATAAAACATTAAATAAAATTATAAAATAAAATTATTATTTTTTTATTAATAAAAAAAATATTACGAACCTTATTATAGGCCCGGTGGTTTACGAAATTCGATATTCGAATAACTTTTTACCCGTTACGTATCTATTAAGAAAATAAATAAAAAATTACGTTCCGTATATGTTTTGGGTTTTTCGAATAATTAATATATTTATTCGGCTTTAGCGGTATACCGATTACTTTTTAGCATTATATTAATATTACGTTAAAATGTTATTTTAATAATTTTTATTCCGTATATATAAACGATATATTAATTTATTTATTCGGTTTTCGAATTAATTATATAACCAAAATTAAGCTAATATTTTGCCGTTTGATAAAAATAAAATTAAAGTTGGATCCGGATAAATGCGAATTCGTAATCCAGGAAATGAAATATTTAAGGTTTATTATTGAAATAAAAATAAGCTTAAAAATTAATTCCAAAAAAATAACCGTTATTCGAGAATAAAAGGCCTTTATTAACATAAAAAGAATTAAGGATTTTATCGGATTTGCTAATTTTTATTAAATCTTTATAAAAACTTTTAATAAGGTAACGATTTTTTTTACGATTAATTAAGAAAAAGATTTTTTTCTGCTGGAAAAATATAAAATAATAAATTTTTAACCGATTTAAAAAGTTTTTTTATTATAATATTTATTTTTACGTATTAAAATCCCGAAAAAATGGTAATAAAGGTAAATTATTTTGGCTGGGTAATTGAAAAATATCTGTTTTAATTCGATTCGTTAAAGCGCCTATAATTAATTACGTATTTCTTAAGAAAGTTATCGCCAATTAAATATAATTACAAAATATATAATAAAAAATTATTAATTATCGTTAAAATGCTAGCGGAATAAAAAAAAGGTTTTAAAAATTAATTAACTTTTTTACGATCCTAATAAATTACGTAAATTTCTAATATTTTATAAATATCCGTAAACTTATTAAAAAGTAAATTTAATAAGGTGGTTTTTTATTTACTTTTAATTTTATATTTAAATATTACTTTAATAAGTTAATAAATCGACCTGATATTGTATTTCGCAAGTTATAAATTATAATTTATAATAAAAAAGATATTAAATTTAAAAGGCGGGTAGCCCAATTAATTTAAAAAAATAATTATTTAATAAATTAACGCGGATTTAAAATTTTTTAATAATTATAATTTACTTAAAGCGAAATAATAATAAATAACCGGTTATATACTCCGGTAAGAAAGTATTTTTCGAAAAAGACCTTTAAGAAATCTAAGATTTAAAAATTATTAAAAATAAAACCTTAAATATGGTATACGCCGCCATAACCCAGAAGTTACGTAATTTCCCTTTAGTTATAAATACGGTAAAGGGTTTTATAACGGAATATTTTTTTAATTTTAAAGGTTTTTTATAATTTAAAAAACGTATTTAAGTTTTTATTTAAAAGCCGTTCCGGATATTATTAATTTAACGGATATATAATTTTTATATTACTAGCTACTTAGAAAAAAACATTATATTAATAATATTAATCCGTAATTATTACTAGCCGGAATAAATTTAGGATGTACGCCGTTTTTGCCGTAATTGTAACGTATATAACAGGTTATACGTATAAAAAAACAAAAAAAAGGTTATTATGGCTTTTACTTATTTTAAACCGATTTTATTTAGATTTTTTGGTAAATTTTATAATCGACTTACCGGCAAAGCAAAAAAGGAAGCCCCGTTTTTTTATGGTATTTTATAATCGTTTAACGAAAATAGTTATTTTAAAGCCGATATTTAATATAAATATAAAAATGTACGTTTAACGCTTTATTATTTGTTATTAAAAATATTACGGTTTCTCCAAAAAATTGGTATTCGATAAAGGAAATAATTAAATAAGCAAATTCTGGACCTATTTATACCACCTAATAAGTATATAATAATAACTTAATATATTTTTTATTCCTAAACGAATAAAATTACAGGAAAATTTAAATAAAATTTTTTTGCCTATTTTTATTATTTTATAAGTTATATACAATATAATTAAGTTAAGCTTTTACCGGCAATATAATTAATTTTTAATAGCAGGAATTTTTCGTTAAAAATAAGTTTTTTTAACCTACGGGTACGATATAAAACCTATTAATAAAATACCGATAATCCCCTAATTAATCCCCGAAATAAAAAAAGTTATTAATTTCGTTAAAAATTATAAAAAAGTACGAAATTTGTATAAGTTATAATGGCGTTAATCCAAATTCGGATAAAGCAATTAATTAACGTTTTTAAAAAATAAATATTATATTTCGAAATAAAGGATTTAATATAATTAAATTTAAAAAACGTAATTATTCCGTAATTATTTAAAAAATTATTTTAAATATACGTTAAATATAGGGTTATTATAATTATGCCGTATAATACCGTAAAGCTAAACGTACCGTTAAAGATATATTTAAAATTTGACGTAAATCTTTTAAAATTAATAATAAAAAACCCGTTATTTAGCCAGATCTTAAATAATAATTAACCGTTACCAATATTATTAAAAAAAGAAAAAAAATATGTAATAAAATATATATTAAAGGCCGAAAATAAGTATGTAGGCCGCGGTCGCCGAAAAAAATTATTCGTAAAATAGGCAGGTTACGCTAAATTAATATAAAAATTACGTAACAATTTCGAAAAGTTATTCGGAAACGGAGACGGGATCGGCAAAAACGTAAAAGTACGAATAAGGACAAAAAAAAGATATAAATAAAGCCGCCGCCGCCTTGCCGTAACCTCGTTACTCCCTAAGGGCGAAAAAGGAGATAATATTACAGGCTAAAGCCTATAAGGCAGCTCGGGCTTACGGAGCGAACTTTTTAGCCCGAGTTTACCCATATGTATATAGGGAGCAGCCACTTTGCTGGTAGCTAGTTGTTTCTCCCCTTCCCTCCTTACCTTAAATATAAACCTTTGTTGGGCCGTACCTTCGTTCAACCTACGCATCGTGCCCGTCACAATTCGTTTTTTTTGCTAAGCACCATTTCGATAATACGTAAAGATTACCGTAAAACCCTGCGTTTAGCTAAGGTGAGTTATATAAAGCTTGATTAATAGTATTAAATTTAATACGTTGCTTATATTAAAGTGAAAATATATAACTTTTAGAAAATTAAGAGAACGTTTATAATAAAGGATTTCCTAAATGTCGTAAAAAAGAGTTTCGTACTAAATTAAGGGTAGCGAAAGTTAATTAACCTTATTAAAAATAATTTTCTTAATAAATTTATAACATGCCTAAAAGAATTTAAAAATTGGTATTCGGCTATATGTTAGAAAAATAAATTAAGGGCCGAAATTAAAAAGTCCGAGATTTTAGTTATTATATTATTAAGATTACAATTTAAAGAAAAAAATATCATTATAATTTAATAACGTAATCTATAAGCGAAGCGCCTATATAAGCGAAGCGCCCATTTTAACCACTTTATTGCATATATTCAGTTTGTTAATAACTATACTATATTTAAATCAATTGAAATTATTCGGAATAATCTTTATCAAACGTATTTATTACTTCCTAATAAGTGCGCGCATTATGTCTGAGTTTACCGCAGACGCCATAGCACCGTTCCTTCTTTGTAACCTTTTTATGACAATTATTTTCCGCTATTATTTCCTATATTGGTTCGTTATTACTTTTTTTTTCGGCCCGGAAAATTTCTCCCTCTCGAAAAGTAAGTGATTTTCTTTTTTGGAGGCGTTTGTTTTTGGTTTTCCGGTATTTATTAAGAATGTGATTGGTTTTGCGAAGGTGGCCAATTTTATTACTAAAAAAAGCGATTTTGTACAGTAAATAATTTACCGTTTCGATTATAGTTGTCGGCTAATTACCTTAATAGTTTATAATTTTATTTTTTAAATAATTAAATTATAAAGTTATTTTTTCGAAAGTTTTAAATATTTTGCGTTTAAAATAAAGGGGTAAAGATAAAAGGGAAACGGTTAATATTCAAAAGGGTTATTAGAAATTTAATTACGAAATAATATATTCGGGATTTAATAGAATAAGGTTAATATTGCGGAAGCCGGCCTTAATATTTTCGGAAGTTATAAACGTTTTAAATATTTCGTAAAAACCGATAAAGAAATTTTTTTTAATAACGTACGTATTATAACGTTTTATAAGGTTTTCGATATAGTGACCATAAGCTCGTTTTAATGGAGAAAAATATGTTATATTAAAAGGTTAAAGCTTATAAAAGAAATAAAAAATATATAAAGCATAATAATATCGTATTTTTTATAATATTTTTCAAATTTTATTAAATAATAGTTTTCGTGACCGTTAAAGATAAAAAAATGTTTAATACTTTTTGTATGCGTTTTGGTATATTCGTTAAAATATTTAACTTAATTTAAACTTAAAACGTTTATTATCCAGTCGTTATTATTTACGGTAATTTTCCAATTACGTAATATGGAATTATTGCGGTATTAGGAAATAAAGTGGTTTTTGCCCGTTACGATAATATACGGAAAAAGGGCCTAACTTTGAAAACCGATAACTTAAATAACTATAACCTATTTTTTATTGCCTTATTAGGCCTACTTAAATTTTTTATGCTTTTTGGTATTTATAATTATTATGTTTAATACCGTTATTAACCTTATTAAAAAGTTAATTTCGTCGAAATTATATATATTTTTTTCTGAAATACCGTATTTCGTAATTATATTATGTATAGGTTCGAATTATTTATAAAATACTTTTAGATTTTTATATATAACTTTTCGTAATTGATTTTTTGATTTAAATGTGTTTTTAATTTATTTTGCCGTTTAACGAAATTTAAGATCTAGTTAACGCCGACGTATCTCGCGTTACAGTTACGTAAAATATATTGGCCATATTTTTAATATTTTTGAATCGAGAAGGAAACGTTCGTAAATCGAAGTCGAAAATATATTCGATAATGATTTGCTTTTCGGAATCGGTTAATGTTTGCGAATTAGACGATATATCGCGTTATGCAGGTTTGCCTTAGATTTATTTGCGAAAAATTGTTTTCGGGATAATATATATGGTTATAAGCTTTTAAAAACTAATACAAAGGTCACGTTTTTTAACCTAAATAACAAGGTTTAATCGTACTGTTTTTGAAAGCCTAAATATATTATTGTGTTAAAAATATATAAGTAAAATAAGGTAATTGAAAAGGTAAATCTGGGTGGGCGTTTCGCTTATATGGGCGTTTCGTTTGTGGATTACGTTATAAGTTTTATTTCGTTAAATATGTTTAAAAAAAGAAATAAATATCTTTGCTTAATTATATTAAATAAGATTTACCTATAGGAACTTAATAAATACGTTTATTTATATTTTGCGATTATAAGCGTAATTATCCGGAGGTTTTATTATTTAAACTAAAAAGATATTAAGGGAATTCGTAAACGATTTAAATATAATCGGTAAAAAAATTCCGTACAAATCTTATAAAATTTTTCAAATAAAAAAAGTTATTTAGGAAATTATAAAATAATTAATGTTTATTTTTTTATACAGTTCGGTAATATTATTATAATATTTATCGATTTATATATTTTTAATCCTCTTAATTTAGTTCCAGAGATTTATATTACTATTGATTTTGGTACGTATTTTTTTAAATTTATATTAATCGATAATTATAGGGCTAAATATTTGGTAAATTTTAAAAACTTATTTGTTCTTAGTATCTTTATATTTAATATTACGGAAAACATAATAGAAACAAGTGTTTTCTCGTTTTCGATTAATGGTATAAAAAAAGTAGTTAAGGAAATATTATATAGAACCTTTAGTAAATTAAAATATGATTTTATATTTAAGGATATTATAATAATAAAAGAATTTTACGTTAATAATATTTCAGAAATTTTATTTTACAAAACTAAGATCTGGTATTGCGATTTGGATTATTGTTTCAGAATAGAAAAAATTAAGAAAAATATTATTTTTGCGAAACTCTAATAATTATACAATTTAGTTTTCCTCGAATATAAACCTTTTTTTTATCCGAACATTTTATTAATTATTCCGTAAAACTTAATTAAAAGTTTAGTATATTTAATGATTAATAAAAAAAGCTGTAAAGACCATTAAGGAATTATTTACGCCTTCGTACAGAAATAAATGATTTTTGGTATTTAAAGTTAGGACATTTAGAATTTGCAGCGTTAAGATCGTTTGTTAAAATCATTAAAAATATTATTATAAAAGAGATAATACGCCGGAAATATAAGGTTTATATTTGTACGTACGTTTTTTAAGCAATTTTAAAGCGTTTATTAAAAGGCCGAACTCTTAAATCCTTTTGATATATTACGTAAAATTATTTTAATTATTTTGCGGTTTATAATTACTTTAAATAATTTTTAATAATTAAAAACGAATATAATAAGAAATTTTTCGCCTTTTTAATTATTACTCGTATTTAAGAAATAAGGTTCCGAGTAATTAAGAATTTCAAATACTAAGTACGTAAATACTATAAGTTTTTTATTTGCAAAATTAAGCAAAATAACAATATTAACATAATCGTAATAAATAAATATATAATGTACTAAATATAATATATTAAAAAAGAAATTAAATTTAAGCTTTTGCCGTTATATATTAAAAAACCGAATAAATAAGCAAATACATTAAAAATTAATTAATAAAGTTCTTAAAATAAGGTTAAGAATAAATTTTTTTAAGGAATTTTGGTCTAAAGTAATAAAAATAATAACGTAATTATGTAATATAAGCCTGAATTACTTTTACGATTAATTTTTACTTAATAAGATATTTGTTCGTTAATTTAGGCAGTATTTTCGTTAATATAGTTTTATCGTAATTAAATAATTATTATAAATCTTAGGTTCGATTAATTTAAGATATTCGCATATGGCGTACGAACGTATCGGTTAATAAAAAAACAAAAAATAGAAATAAATAAGTAAATACAAAAAGTTGAACCGAAAGCTTATATTAGATATTTAATAAGGTATCGAACTGTTAATTTTTACCGAATATAGATACTTAAATTCGGTAAAATTATTATTACGCGTAACGTTACGTTTAATAAGAATATTTTTTATTAATTAAAAAAAGGTATTCGTTTTAATTATAAGCTAAAAGCTCGTATAAAATTTCCATATTTCTCAAAGGTTAATAAAAAAATTTAGTTTTCGAAATATATAACGCGTAAAATAATTTATATATTAATTATAATATTTTTAAAAAAATATAAAAAGTTTTAATTCCGAATTTGAAAACTTAACAGATGGCTAATTAAGGAGTTAAAATTCGGAAGTAAGAAAGTTTGCGAGTAAAGCTGGAATTAATCGTAAATTTTTAATCTTTAAAAGCATTTTTGATTCGGAAAATAAGATTTAGGGAAGCACTTAAAAGAACGAAATTTAGTTACTTATTAAAACCGAGGTTTAATTATTTGTTAAAAGTATAAAGCCCGTAAAGCATCCGTAGGTTTACTGCAAAAAAATAATACGGAAAAAGCTTTTCGAAAAATACATTTAACGAGAACTATAGGAGAATTAATTTATTCGTATATACTTAAAATCAGGCTCGGGACTTTAATAGGTAAGGAAAGTTCCGGTAATTAAAAACTTTTTTGCTTTTCGTATTCCCATATTTAAAAAAATAAAGGAAAATAAGTATAAGTATTTATTTGCAGAAATACAAAATTGCAAAAACGAGAAAATCTTAATAATACTGAAAACGACGGCGTTTATTTGGTAAATATTACCGGAATTTATAAAAGTAATAAAATATATTTAGCCTTAAATGGAAATTAAAAAAATTAATTATTTACTTTTATTATTCTAGTACGTAATAAAATAAGGATACGAAAAACTTTATACTTTTTATATAATAATTATAATAAAGGTATTATAAAAATAATAAAAGATTAAACGCAATATTTAGCAGATCCAGAATTTACAAAAATTAATTAATTAAATTATTTAAACTTTGAAAAGTTTTCGAAAAATACCCTTAAAAGTAAGTTTTTAAATAAAATGCTGAAAAAGAACTTAAGGCGTTTATGGAACGCAAAATATAAAAAGAAAATACCGATTATATAAACTAAGTCCAAATTAATCTTTTTAAAATAAGTCTTTATATATAAATTTGATAAAAGTAATTAGCTAAAACGTTACAAATTACGTATTTAGGTATGCGGCGATTTTCAGAAAACCGATTTACTTATTAATATTTATATTATTACGTTTATGGTTAAATTATTTAAAATCATTATAACTATAATTATTAAATTCGATTTTAAAATTTGTTAATTCGATATTAAAATAACCTTTTTAAACGTCTTTCGCAAAAAATAAGTTAAAATAACTTATATTTTCCCGGTAGCTTTAAGAGAACGAAATATACGCAAAATTCGAACGAATATTATATAAATTTAAGGATTTATTTTTATTATAATATCGGGAATCTTTTTTACCCTACGAAAATTAAGGCTTATCATGTTTTTAAAAAAACCGTATTTACTTTATAATAAATAATATACGTTCGTTTTCGTATTTTTTATTAATAATTTGTTATTTTCCTATTATTAGAAAAATTATCGCCAAATTAATAAATTATTTTAAAAGTTTAAAAAAATATATAAAATTAAAAATTAAGAGTAAACGAACTAATTTCTAGATATTCGAATAATTTGAGATAAATTAAAATAAAGATTTCTTTTAATTTACGATTTTTATATTAAAAAATTATTATGTATTTTAAGCTAATAAAAAACGTTTACGTACCGTTAATTTTCTTAAAAATTAAACAATTTATTCCTAATACCGGAATAACGTTTAAGAAATAAGTTAAAAATTATTAAAAATATATAAGTTTTATTTTATATATAATAGTAATAATTCCCCTAAACGTAATTTATATAATTTTCGTATTATTAAAATTTTTAATTAATCCGTTTAATAAATATATTAAAAGGGTTAATAAGATAATTTGTTATTTTTATTATATATATTTTTTAATAATCGTATATAAGGGTAAAAATACGGAAGCTCAAACGTTATTAATCGTAAAAAATATATTATTTGCCGATAATCCCGAAACGTAACCATTTTTTTAAGGCTATATAATAATTTTTGGAAAGGACCAATTATATAAAAAGCAGTTTATTAAGTAACGGTAATAACCTTTATAATAAAAACTAAATTATTTGCATTAAAATATACGGTTAAAAAATTATAGTTTTAAAGTATGTATTTCGGGATTTAAAATTAATATTAGGTTAAATTTAGGAAATCCTTTATAATAATTAATAAATAATTAAATTTATAATAAAAAAAACGAAAAGATTAATATTTAATTATATTACGTTAATATATGAATTATGTAATTACGTTACAAATAAATATTTAAATTATTAAATATAATTTATTTACTTATAATTTACATACTTATTAACGAATTAAGTAATATATTTCGTAAATAATAATTCGAATATTTTAAATTATTTTTTAATTTATAGGATTTACGGCAAACATAATTAGAAAAATATAAAAGCAAATAAAATACATAACATTTTATTAAGCTTACGGCCTTCGGGATAAATTTTTTTAACTTTTTTTTTAAAAAAATAAGAAAATTATTATTATTATTATTAATATATTTACGGCAAAAGTAGATCGAAAATTTGCTTAACCAAGGTTAGCACCTACGCGCGTATAATAGGCGCATTACCGGCAGGCGCCATAATGATAAACGCATTTGCATTTTCCTGCTTTTTTTCCTATTTTTTGAAAAGTATATAAATAGCCGTACGAAAACGGTTTACCTGTTATAATTTCGATTAACGTTTTTTTTAAAATATAAGAATAGAGATAAAAAAATATATATACGGTAAGGGGCGTTATTTTTAAACGCTTTTATAAAGCGTATTACAGCGGTACGGATAACGACAAAGTTACGATTAATAGTTAATAAAGGAAAAAGTTTTTAGAGAATAAAAAAAATACGTATATCGGCATATAAGTATACCCGGAAACGTAACGCTGGTAACGATTACTTACAATAACGTTATAATACGTACCGTTAAAGCAGCCGGCAAACGCGGAATGTAGGCAGCCGAAATAGGGTTTGGCGTAGCGCGTTTTACGCGCGGGACGTTAGCAGGGCGGACGAGCGGGCGTTATGGGCGTTACGGGCGTCGCAAGCGCGGTAATAAACGCGGGCGCGGGCGAGGCAAAAACGTCCTGCTTGCGTTCGGCGTTGGCGGCGGCGTCTATAGCAACGGCGGCGACAGCGGCGGTAACGGCAGCTTTCGCGCGCGTTACGTACGTTATGCGAATACGAACGGCCGTAACGCGTTAAACTTTAAAAAATATTTATTATAATTATTATTAATAACTTTAAATAAAATTACTTAATAATAATAATATTTACGTTATTATTAATAAAAATAATTATAATTAATAATTAATATATTTAATAATTTACAATATATATTACGTATACGTAAAAAATAAAAAAAATATTTATTTTTAATAATAGTAATAATAATAATAATAATAATTTATATTATATACGTTAATATTACATTTATTATTTCTTAATATAAAATACTTACGAAATTATTATGCAAATTAAAAAAAAAAAAGAAAAAATTTTTTTAATACGCGAAAATAACAGAAAAATAAACGAGCAAAACGTAAACCTTATTATTTTATTACTTGTTATTGCAATAATAATAAAGGAAAACGAATATAACAATAACTTTTCCCCTATAAATCTAATATATATATAATTTATTTTTTTAATCAAATTAATTAATTTTATTATTTTCTGTTATTATACAGTTATTTGGAAATTATAAAAATTATAAAAAACAGATTTAAAGGAGCAACTCCTTTTTATCTAGGGGGTATATCGTGGAATAGGGGTATCTGTATTAGTTATTAAGCTCTATAGCACCCGGAAAAACCTTATTCTGGCGTTCCCACAGTATATAGAGAGCTTCCTAGCTACCGCTCCTTGGAGCTTAATTCTAGTCAGACAATTATCACTTCCCACACTTTATGCAACCTTTTCTCGCGATCAGCCTAACTGTGACAAATATACCCTCAAGAGCTGTGTATCTGCTCCTTAGTAAGTGTGACAGATAGTGATGGGCAAACGCCATTAAGCCTGGCGGCCCGGTGGGGGTGCGAAGCTGTTGTTAAGGTACTCCTGGGAACGGGGCAGGTCGACATCGATAAAAAGGATAATAATGGCCGTACGCCGCTAACTTGGGCGGCCGATTGCGAATGGCCTAGGGAAGGGCAGGAAGCCTCTGTTAGGGCATTGTTGGCAACGGGACAGGTCGACGTTAATGCAAGGGAAAATGGTGGCCGTACACTATTAAGCTGGGCGGCCGAAAAAGGATGCGAAGCCGTTGCTAAGATATTACTGGAAACGGGACAGGTCGAGGTCGATGCAAGGGACAATAATGGCCAGACGCCGTTAAGCTATGCCGCCTTGAAGAAGCGTAAGGCTCTCGTCCAGCTGCTTCAATCAGCTTAATAACAACGCTCTTCCACCGCCCATTTCCCAATTTTTACGCTGTGTACATTTTTCTTTTAGAGTGTTACTCGCAGTAACTATACACATCGTAATACACGATGTAGGCTGTTTTACATACCCCTTTAACTACCGAATCAGCCAGTCGGAAACAATGAGACCCTGACATCACACACAGAAGCATATAACTGAAGAAAAAGTGTATTAACAGGTTGCCTTGACCTCTAGAAGGTCTTAGCTAGAAAGTGAAGGTAGCGAACCCTCCTTTTATACACGTAAATACAGGTGGAGCTGGGAGAAAAAGGTACCAGGGGTACAGGAAGTAATTTCCGCTAGGGCTGACTGGCTTTACTAGGTCTGACAGGTTTGCAGATTTCGATAACTTCGAAAGATATGATATATATGCTATAAGCAAGTAATGGAAGGCTAGAATGAACCAGGAGTATCAGCGAAGTAAGATAACCAGCAAACGATCTACCATAACGCTTGCTGGGAATATAGCAAATAACATCGAAATCTGGGGCTACGTTGGGAGAAATCGGATATATTCAGCCATGTGCCCGTTGCGTGTTTCCTGTATCTCAAGGCTCCTAGACATCTGAAACCAGTGGGCGGTCATGCAGCACGGCCCAGATTACCTAAATAGACCAATGGAGGACGGCGTATATATACGTGAGAATGACGGTATAATGTTAATCAGGTTTACCTAAGCAGCGCAAGATTTGCACAGGGCCTTTCAAGAGTCTTCCAAGCTTCCACGGAAAGAAGTGAACGTGCGCCGCCTGACGTGACAAGGGATTAATGTGGAGTGTGTATTCTTTACGGTTGGGGTGAGGGTGGGGGCGGGGGTAGGGGTGGGTGCCTGGGGGAAGGAGCGGCTCTGCCCACGCTACCAGGAAGTTTGGTGGCAAGCCACTGTGAGCCAAGTACCTAGACTAGGGGTACTCTGTGTTGGTTCCCTCCACCTCATCCAACTTTAATTCAACGTAAACCTGCATCCAATTTGCATGCGAATAGACATATCGAATAGTTTGTCGTACCCAGCACTATCGGGAGCTATTGGAAGTGGATCTGGAAACCACTGGCTTATGTGCATCCCATACAATTTTTTAGGATTCTACATTTCAACCTCTCATGGCAACAACTGGCCTTGTGAAGGCAACTAATAGGAAATACCGCCGGAGACCGTACGTTACGATGGATACCACTTTTCCATTTTTCTGCTTACATTCATTGTGCCATTGACGTTTTAGGTAAGAAAGCGGATGCATTGATAATCTGGATGGTAACGCGCAGCTTGCATATTATGCCAAGATCTTTGTGGAGCGAGCCGCCATTCCCGTGTTTGACAGATGAGTCTTCCGTGTGCAATTCACGTAATGAAGGGTAATCGACCCCGAAAATGAGGGTCAGCTGGCTACCGTCGAGGAGAACTCCTAATTTGCAGGTACTATGAAAACGTTCTAACATCCGTCATTGTCAGGGTATGCTCCAAATACCCGTTCCTTGAAGCCAAAGCAATCATTTACCTCTTAGCGCGAGAGCAAAGCCGTAAGCATAAGCAGCAGCCAAAATCGTGTGAAGCCGTCGATGGATGAAACAAGTGAGGTTACGTCGCAATATTATGGTTGTGATTATACGGGAGGCTAGGTCGACGTCCTCCAGGTTTCTTGGATCTCTTACTCCCAATTGGCCCGTTTGAGCTTTCTGCATACCCCAAGATGATTGCTCTAGGCACAGCACACATGCTGTACGCCTCACTCCCCCAGTCCCGTTATTGTTGCTTTTCCCATGCCTGATCCTATCGGCAACGTCCTGCTCGCATGAGCTGACGTATTGCCTGCTCCCTGCTCACGGGGGGAAGTTTGGTCCCTCCGGACCATCAATCGAAACTCCGTCACCATACGGGGAGGCCCGGCTTCTCGGCGCACCTGGACCTAACTAGGTAGGTCCTGGTGGCAGTCTGTAGCCTCCATCATAGGTTAATCCCTGGTCCCCTCTTCCGAGGGGGCTGCCCATGGTGATCCAGCCTCTCCTGTCCTCCTTGCGCAGGTCCATGCCCGCGAGCCTGCAAACTCTCAATGCTAACTCTCACCGCCGGGCAGCTCAGCAACGGGTCCGAACTCCGCATTCCTCCGCACACGCGATACTTCATGCGGATTGCCACCACCCACCACCTGACCTCTCCGCGCAATTTCCTCCGCCGAAATAGCTCGCCCATCAGCCTCTGCAACGGGCTGCCCGTCAACCTCCGGCACCGTAGGATCTTTCCTGTACGGCTTTATGACGCATCCGACGGCGCCACTGCCGCTCTCGGTTTTACCATTAGACGGCGGCGGCGGCAACGGTTGGCTCCCCTCGAGCTCTGCTTTTTTCAGGCTCCACGGCTGCGCAGCCCGTCCGTCAGCTTCCGAAACGGCCTGGCCGTCGGCCTCCGGGGCCGTGGGATCAGGTATATCAGCCGGCGGCTTCTTGTCGCCGCCTTCGATTGTGCCGGTAGACAGCGAGGAAGATGAGCAGTCCACCGACTCCGGCGCCCACGCCGATGCCTATTATGGCGCCTGCGCCGAGCCCCGCTGACCCGGTGCCGCCGTCTGAGGGCGCGGTACCCGTTCCGCTCGGCGAGGACGTGCTGCTGTCACCTGCGCTCGTGCCGCCTTGCGAAGAGGTGGTTGATCCCGTCTGAGTTGGTGTCGCGTCTCGTGAAGAGGTAGTAAGTCCCGCCGTCTGAGTCGGTGTCGTGCCTAGCGAAGGGGTAGTCGATCCCGTCTGCATCGATGCCGCGGTTGTGTTGCCGTCGGAGCTTGGAGTTTGTGCGCTCGTCGTTTCAGGCGGTGACTCAGGAGAGGTGGGGAAGTGGCCTGCGAAGAACTGGATGCTTTCTCCGGTGCTCTCGGGCAACGAGGCGATGTTGGTAAGACGGGTGCCAGCGCTGAATGCCACCGTGGTTTCCGACGTATCGGTGCAGCTGCAGTAAGAGCCGGGTCGGAGGGTTGTGGGG
This sequence comes from Monosporascus cannonballus, assembly GCA_004154925.1. Classification (NCBI taxonomy): domain Eukaryota; kingdom Fungi; phylum Ascomycota; class Sordariomycetes; order Xylariales; genus Monosporascus; species Monosporascus cannonballus. The sequence continues at coordinate 135,283 of QJNS01000753.1, forward strand.
TCGCCCTCTTGCGAACAGGGGGCCACTCACCACCGCTGCCGTCGCAGCGTGTGAGGGCGATCCACGGCTGGTCTAAGTATAGATCAGTTTGTATTCGGCCACTAACCCCTACCCACATACCCATCTCGGCCTCGTGGCGCTCACCTATATCTCTCTTGTCCGGACAACTTTGGTCTTCGTAGTCTGGGTCGGTACACCCGGCCATGTATGTCAGATAACTTCCATATCCTTCGCCATGGATCCCGAAGCAAGCATTATTGGATAGACAGTTATCGCCCGCTCCGCAGCAGGTCTGATGGCCGATGGCGTCGTTCCCGCACGGGATGAAGCTCCCGTCTAATCTTTCACCCGGCGCAGAATAGCATGTGCCATTGTTGACGAAGATGTTTGGGTCATCGCTCATTGCCACGTTATAGAACCTGGTATCCGCTTATCATTATTATAAAAGCTTCTTGTGATACGAGTACGCTGGCGCATCGCCCGACAGTACCGTAGACAGTACGAAGGCCGGAAGAGCAGACGAACTAAAAAGGTGAGGGAGGCCATAATGACGTGTTGTCTATCCCAGGTTGATATGACGCTGACTCTTCCCAGTCTGTTCCAACCCCTGTATATCGATTGGAGCGCGTCTGGGCGGCCGGTAGTTTATTCCCCAATCCGGGTGATGAGGAGAACATCCTCCGCCCTGTATTGTTTCTGCTACATCGAGGCACATCTACGTCATGATCAAGCAGTCGGCTTGGCAACAAAGAACATCGTTGTTTCCTATTAAGATCTAGCATACCTAGTTCTACAGGCTATTCTTTTACTTAGCTAATACTCTTCCCAAAAAGGATTCGCGGTCTTCGGAAATATCAACATAGGTAGCACTGAGCCCATTCTACTCCAGGCTGCTTTCTTCACTGCTCTCAACGCCGTTTTATTAGTAAGCCTTAACGTAACTCCCATCAATTCCCGGAATGGCAGATCAAATCTTGAATGCCGGTAACTGTTCGCTTCCTTTAAATTGGCCAGCCCGGCATAATCGGTACGCAGACCTAGTCCCTCGGTAATCTTGCCAACATAACGGGGGTACAACTCAATTCCGTCTGGCTTTGACAATGGGTTCCACACCGCGCCTGCTCCTCAGTAAGCCTCGGTTCTTCTATACAATTAGACACGATAAGAAAGGCTTATAGAAACAAGCAGGCTATCGTTCTCAACGGACTGGAGGTGATTACGTTGCGGGATGATAGCTCTACCAGCATTATGACGGCAGAAGGTGAGTTGGGCTTATCGGATAGCGCGATCCTTAATGAACAGGGCTACGGAAGCCTGTACCAGGGCGTGACAGAACAACGTTCGTGCAGCTTTCAACTACGGACGACCGGGTTCTAGAGCATGAGGTTTTGTATGAGAATCAGGTGCCGGAAACGCATTCGTGACAATAAGAGGCTTTGCAACCAAGGGTCAGCGAAGGGTTCGGGGTCGGCGTTGATTATGTTATGTATTTGGCCTCTACCTAGTATAATACTCACACAAAACACTTCGAAGGAATACATAAGGCAGCCCGACAAAGACGTATAAGGGTATACCGGCTTGATAACAATTAAGTCCTCCGTCTTGAATGTCGCAAATCATTCCTCCTATATTACATGGTTACTTTCCCTACGTCTCAGCTTGTCGCGTATTTATTGAACCAGACAGCTTTAACATATAACATCGATGCAAAAGTATAACCCCGACTTCTCCTATTTCTTTCAAAGCGGCACGCGGCATGCCGTACTAAATATTACTTCGCAAACCCTGAAAAAGGGCAGCTTCTTGCGAATCCCTGGTGTCCAGCTAAGGAACACAGATTTTTCAATTTTCAAAAGTAGCCGCCCCAAGGCATATAGTACGAGTTCACGTAGATGACTCATCTGGGGACGCCTAGATGTAATGTCGCCGCTGAAGATTGGACGGACCTATTTCAGTAGACCCCTGGAATCATCCGGTTGGGCACCCGCTTCTTGAACTGTGCCTACTGTTCCCCCGTACCGCCCAGTACAGTAAGGGTCCAGCACGGTTACGGCCCGCGTGCCAAAATCCCAACCCGTCCACAGCCCGAAGATCAGTCCACCCACCCGACCCGACGCCGCTACTGCACCATCCAATTTTAGTGTTCTTCCTTGGCTAGTGAATCAGACGAGAAGGCGGTGCTTATAGAACTGGTCTCGGGATCCATCCGCTTCCGAAAAGCCCCACCCGTAAATCTGTGCCTGCGGGCTATATAAGGCAGTAAAGGGGGCAAAGAATGACTCGGGAAGTTACTTACTGCGGTACGCGCCCCGCCATAGTGAGTACCCGAAGTAGTTGATATGCCGCGCCCACCGCCGCAGTCCCACCGTGCATACCTTGCCCGTGTTCTCAGGACATTCGTTAAAGCCTTTGCGCTGCAATTCTGCGGTCGCCTCCATTGCCATACCGGCAAAAGCAGAGGGCAGTACCGATGACCATACACAGTGGCAGGGCCATGCGGCTACCGTAGCTCCCGGCCGAGATTAGGATCGTCAGCAGCGACCGCATCGACGTCATCGCGACGTCAGGGACAACAGGAGGTTTAGGCTGTTAAAGATGGCATTACCACTGGCAATGACAAGGGGGCCGACATCGGGCACTCCTCACTCGTTAGGCACGTGGCCCAAAGATCTGTTTAGCGCTGGACCCCACCGCCATGGCGAGGAGCGGGGCACCCGTTGTGACGGCTAGGCGGTTTAACCAATTATTAAACTTGAGTCGTGCGGGTTTATGTTGGCAGAAATATCGTAAGATTCTGAACAATGGATATAATAACTGGTTACGTCTCGTAATATTAATAATATTTCAGGTAACGATATTTTATTATAAACTGGTATTATTTAAGCTATAGGAATAACGAACGTATATATCTTACTTTTAATTTAAAATATTTAAGAAGTTTAACTTTTTAAATCCTTTAAGCTTTTTAATTATTTCACATAATAGGTTCAAAGCGTTAAAGCCTTTAAAAGCGTTAAGCTTATTACGTAATTTACCTCATATCGAATTTAATCTTATTTTTATTCCGATTGTCTTTTAAGCTCGCTAAATTATAGAATTATAATACGATTTTGTTTCTAAAATTTTCTTTTCGAAAGTTTTAGTTTATTTTTTCCGTTTTTTATTTCGTTATATTTAGTCATATTGCAAAATTTCGATCGTACAAATATATTAATGCTTTTTTACTTTCGCTACAAAAAAAAATTATAAAGTTTTTCGTAATTGTAGAAAAATATACGTAATATATTCGTTATAACGGTTTTTATAACGTTTTCGAGCCGTTTAAAACGTAAGAAAAAAACAAGTTCGAAAAACGTTATATATCGTTATTAATAAATTAAATCGTTTTTTTAAAAACAATAGCGAATTTTTATTATTAAGATATGAATATATTTCGTCGTAATATTAAAAATACTAAAGTAATAAAAAGTTTTCAACGTTTTAAACAAAAATAAAAATAATTAATAGCCGAAATAAATACTTCAGGACTCGTTATAACTTTTATTAAATTAAGTGAATTTTAATTTTATCGATTATTTCATTATTAACTTAATTATTCCGTAAAATAGTTTTTGACATTATTAATTAAAGTTTGTTTTAAATAAACGTTAAGTGTTTATAAGGATTTTCGTAGAGTTGTAGATATTTTTAGAATTTGGATAATCCTTTTTATTTAATAAAGTACTAAGTAATTTTTCTCCTTTTTATATAAAAAAAATCTTTTTTATTTTATGCGTAAATTTATTTTCTGTTTTTACCTTATTTTATCTCGTATGAACTCTAATGATATATATTATTAATTTTAATAAGAACATAAAAAACCAAATAAAATTTAGCTTTAAGTAAAAATGTTAATGAATAATTATTTTTTTCATTATTTTAGAAATTTTATATAAACTAATATATTTGAAATCCAAGGTTTTGTTAGACGTTTTTATTTAAATATTTTTATAGTAAAATACCTCTTTAAAAATAGTTTTTATAATTGTTTTCTCATTATAATATTTATTTATTTATTTATATACGAATTTTCCTTTTATTTTTAGATATAATTTTTTAAACCATTTTAACGTTTATATTATTTTAACGTTAATAAATATATCGTATATATTTTTATAAATATTCTATGTAAAATTGAAATATCCATATATTAAATCTGTTTTGAATACTTAATATAACTGTTTTTTAACCATTTATTCAAAGATTTAAATATGTTAAATAATTTAAAATTTAAATGGATTTATAAAATTAAATTTTATTGAAATTTGAAAATAAACGTAAATTTTTATCGGATATAATTTTGTCTAAGAATTTATATATATTAAATATATTTCCTAAGAATATAATAGTTTTTTAATATTAATACATTTTAACCAAATAAAGAAATGAAAAACAGCTCGTATATATATGAACGATAACAAAAATATTATCATAACATATTTTTATTGCTATATTTGAAAATTAAGAAATTTAATAATAAATTAATAATAATTATAATTTTTTGTAAGATTTATATCGTTACGTTTTGGCCTTATTATAAAGGCTATGTTATATTCGTATTTTTTAAATTATTATTTTTATTTTTTAAAAAAATAATCAATATATTAAAATCGCTTTAAAGTTTTATATATTCTTAAATACTTATATAGTGAATATTTATAAATATTAAACCTCGAATTTATTTAATATTATTTAATATTTATAACTTATTAATTTTTTCAGTATATATCGTATATTATAACTCGTATCGTCGTAAGTTAATATAAATATAAGTATTGTTTTAAAATAATATTTAATTCTGTATAGCTAACTTTAACTAATTTTGTAACATTTTATAATTTACTTAAAATATTAACTCTGCCGTTTTTTAAACCTTTATTATTCATAATAACGGAATCGAAATTCTCTACTTTTTTATATATTGTAATTATTATTTTATAAATTTTAAATGGTAATAAAATATATAAAAATATAATAAATTTAATATATTTTAATATATATTTCTTTTAATCAAAATCTTAAATATTCGAAAAATTATTATAATAATAATAATTCATATATTTAAAATATTGTAATATAATTTTATTCTTTGTAATTTATACTCAAACATTATAATAAAATATAATATAATTTAATTTTTTCGTTATTTAATTATTATATTTATTATATAATTTCAGATATTAGGTTTTAATTTTACAGAGATATTATATTATATACAAATAATATTAGGTTTTTAATAAGAGCATTTTTAATTTTCTAGAACGTTTTCTTTATATATAATATTTATTTCAAACTTGTTAATAAAATTAATTAAAAATAGAATAATTTATTAACATTTCGAATACGCTTTCTATGTTAATAAAGAAATCTGAAAAAGTCTATATTTTTAAGTATTGTTAACGTATATTATTTTATAATTGCAATGATGTTTTTAAAAATTAATTTAATATATTTCAAAAACTATTACAACCTAAAATTTTTTTGTTATTTATACAATCAGATTTTTGTTGCGTTAATTTATAATATAGCGTTTTCTAAACTTCAAGAAATGTCCTTAATGTATTTTATATATATATTCATTTTTCTAAATATTTAAAAATATTAATATATTATCGTAATATATAATATAATAGTTGTTAAAATATTATTAATACATTTGAAAATTTTATTAAAATAATTAAATATTTACAAAATTTATATTAAAATATAAAAATTATTTTTATTTATATTTTCCTCTTAATTTAATCAAAATTATATTTAGTTTCGTAAAATCGGTTTTGAATTATAGTAATTAAAAATAATAATATTAGATTTTTAATAATAATATAATTTAATTATTGTTAACAAATTATAAATTATAACGTATTATTTTTACAATATATAAAATATATAAAGTATTTTACAAATAAATTTAAAAATCAAATATATTTTTTATAACCGACTTTTCAAATAATTTGTAATATATGTAATTCATTTTTATCGAAATTATGAATATGGTAAAATTTCGTAAACGAAGCTTTTTTTAAAATTATTTTATAATTTTATTTATAATGTTTTACTAATTTCTCATTTTTAATTTTAAAAGCTATTCATATTTATAGTATTATAATAATATTTTAGTTAAATTTTTAAGTTATTATTTTAAATCGTTATTCAATTATTTAAATTTCGTCTTAATAATAATAACAGTATATCGTATTTTTAATATTCTTTTTTATTTTATTATTTTACATAATAAGATATTTATTATATTTTTATACTTTTATATATTATTATTTCCGATTAAATATTATGATTTTATTTATTTTGCAAAATTATAAGGCAATGCTCAATGACAACGACATTTAAATTAATTATTTAATTTTATTTTTGAATAACATTATTAAAATAATTAATTTTAGGTTATATTTTTTAGTTATCGTAAGTAAAATCATGAATTTGAGTATTCGTAATTATATAAAGTTTTAATTTATATTTTTCTAATAATATACATTTATTAATTACGTTCGTTAAAGTATAATATCTGTTTAATGTTTTGTAATTTATTATTGCGATATATTAATATGCCTTAATTTGTATTTTTACGATAATAAAATTAATAATAGCTTTTATTATTATATTTAAGACTTTCTCTTGAAAAACCTTTTTACTTCTTTTAAATTTCGTTTTTTACGTCTTTTTTTAGATAATTCTTTTTTAACCTTTTTAAAAATCAATTAAACTTTATATATATTTTAGTATATAATGTGTTAAATTGTTATATTTATAGTTGGTTTCGATATATATATTTTTAGACTTTATTAAATCATTTTAACTAATTAATAAATATTTATTTTTATATAAATTTTTCTATAGTGTAATATATAATATTTTATTAACTCTTTTCCACTTTGTCTTTTTTCAAAATAACGTCTTTAAATACAGTATTAAACACTTTTTAAAGTCTGCTTTTTTATAGAATTTGTAATAAATATTAATTAAAAATAAAAATTTAAAGATATCTTTTAGAAATTGTTTTTACGATTTGATAATGATATTAATTATAAAACTAAACAAAATATTTTTTACGGATTGCATTTTTTAGTTAATTTTATAAGGTTATTCGTTTGTTAAATTTGTTTTATAAGATATTCGCTCGAAAATATCGATATTACGGCGTATTTATTTTGTTATTTCCGATTTAATTGAAAAAATCTAATATATTTTATATACGTTCGCTTAGTTAATATATAAATTCTTTCCGTATATTATTTACTATATGTTCTTGTCGTCTATAATATACAGCATATATTTTGGTACATTAATTAGAAATTTTGGAACAAACATTTTTTTATTTATTTTTAATATTTTGCTAATTATTTCCTTAAGGCGTATTATTATTTTTCTAATATCTTTCGGGTTAGGTTTTTTAGCCTTTTCTATTCCGCGTCGAACTTTTCATTGCAACGGCTCTATTTTATATAAGATTTATATGATGTCAAGAATTTAAACGTTACTTCTCTTATTTTGTTTAAGCTATTCTTCAAATACTACTATTTAACCATTTTATTGCTGTTTGTAAGTAAAGAATATTTATAAGCATTATATTTCTTCTTTTATAATTATAGTATTTAATTTAATTTGAATTTTTTAATATATAAATCTAAATTTTATAAATCTTAACAAGGTATTATAGAAAGTACTATTATGTCGAAAATATTAATATTAATTTTAAATTTATTATCTTATCTATTTTTATTATTGTTTATATATTATATATATTATTAGTTTTTAATGTTAATTATTAAGACAATATAATCCCATAAATATGCGGGGCGATTTAACTTAAATATATTTTTTATATTTTTAAGTTATTAAAAAACCTGCTGATTAAAGTCTTTTATCCTTAATTTAATTTTGATATTAATTAAATAAACGTATTGTCGTAATTAAATGTCAATTTATTTTATTATAATTATTGGAGTTATATTTTGGCCTTCAATTTTTATTTATTCTTTCGAAAATGTTCGTTGATATTTTTTTCGAATTTCTCCTAATTTTTCTATTTTCGTATTATTTTAGGGGTGTATTTTTTCCTTAATATAATAATATATTTTCTTATAACAAATTTGAATCAAATAGCTATATCTTCTTTAAAACGTCTAATATATATTTTATTTGTAAAACAAATATTATAATTTAAATAGAAAAAGTGCTCAAAATACCTTTGATATTTTGAAAAAAATAAGCATAACTTTATATAAATATTATTAAATACTGTAGGTTTAAAAGATTTTAACATTCTTCTAAGTTCTTCATTAAAGTTTAATTAAATAATTTAATTTTTAAAGGAGCTTTCTAATATTCGGAGTTTCAGCTTTATTTTTAAATATTCTATATATCGTTTAAATTAATATAATGAAATTTATGCCTTTTAAGATAAATAAACAGTTTTTTTTAAAAGCTGTAATCGTCGAAACACTTATTTCTTAATTAAATAAGATTATTAATTTTCGTAATTTAAATTGATATTAATATTAGAAATTTTATAAACCGGTAATTAATGAATAAATATAATATTAATATTATTTAAAGCTTAACAATATAATTATATAAAAGTTTTTAAGATATAACGGCTAAGAAATTTATTTAATTATTAAATTTAAGTTGTTTATATTTGTATAAAAAATTTTAAGAAATATTAAACAATATATATAATACACAATTACGTTTTATAATAATATTAATAATTATAATAATAATATTTTATTATTAGCTAATATTATTTCCGTAATGGAAATAACGAATATATATATTTTATTTTTAATCTAAAAGATTTCAAGAGCTTAATCTTTTAAGTCCTTTGAGCTTTTTAATTCTTTTATATGGCTTAATAGGCTTAAGACGCCAAGGCCCCTAAGAGCCTTAAGCCCGTCACGTGATCTATCCTGTGTCGGGTTTAGTCTTATTCTTGTCCCGACCGTCTCTTAGGCCCGCTAATCCCATCGGGTCATAACACCCGTCCCGAGGTTATCGAGCGCCTGAATCCCAATCAAGAGGAGCGGCGGCACGCTTGTGACGGGCGTGATGTGGGGGGCGGCGGGCAGACCGCGGCCCAGGCCGTACGAGGGCAAGAGCAGCGCATATTGTAATAGGACGTCTGTAAGCGCAGACTTATAAATGTTGTTATGCTGGCGGGCAACGGCCTTTTGCGCCTTCAGGATATAAGGTTTAAAACCTAGTCGGTGTTATGGCTGCACCATGCCATTACGCCGCCAGGGCAAAAGATCAGTGGAATGATCGCAATTGTGACAATCATCCTGGTGCTTACAGCTGCATATATACTGGAGCTCTTACGGTGGACCAAGCCGTAACAGTCGGGGAAAATAAACGAGAACACTGGTACAAGCGTATTTTAAAAGATATAGAATTAAAATAAATAGGCTATAATAATATTAATAGACAAGCAATTAAAGTAGTTAATTTTATTAACTTTTAAGCGGGTTTAACTTGAAATCCGACCTATAAGGCGACTCTTTCACTAACGCACTATTCTATAACCGTGTTGCACGTTAATCTATTTACTGAATTCTTTTCTTACAAAAAACTTTTTAACGCTATTTTTAAAAATTGAAAAAATGATTTTCTTATTTCTCAAAATCTGCGTTTTCAAATACTATGTAATTTTCGGCTTAATTCCATATGGCGTAAACGATTAAAAAAGTAAAGCGTAAAAAAATCCTTACGTTTAACCTTTAAAGGATACCAGGTTAATAAATGTCAGATATAAGGGATATCAGTTGTATGTGTGTATTGATGACTAGTTGCAGGTGCTCTAGAACGCGCATTGCACTTTAAGATGATCTAGTCTCGGAACATATATGTTCCGATCAGAGAGAATCTTCCGTATATAGGGTGCTAGAGCATCCCCTGCTAGCCGACAATAAACGATATATATTACGCCGTATTCAAGATATACCGACGAAAAAAAAGTTAATAAAGTTCGTTAAAAGTTAATATTAATTTAAAAAAAGTTTTAATTTATTAGATTATTGTACGGGGTTAATGTTACGGCACGAGAACAAGTACGTAGCCTGTCATAGTTCCAAGTGGCACCTTGTAGGTATATAGAGCAGAACAAGGCGGTTAGGACTCGACCTGACAACGTTCCACTTTTAGTAGTGTAATGGCTAGACTCTTGTTCTTCTGTACCGTAATATAGCCACTAACCGCCTTGTTCTGCCCTATATACCTACAAGGCGCCACTTGAGACTGTGACAGTTAATTAGATTATTCGTTATTTTATAAGTGATTCCGTTTATACGTATAATATTTCTTAATTAATAACGGTAATCCTAAACTGTGACGGCTAGGCGGTTTAACCAACTATTAAACCTTAAGTCGACGGGTTTATATTAGCAGAAGTATCGTGGAAATCTGAGCAATAAATACAATAACGTATTACATCTCTTAATACCGGAAATGCCTTATTGCAAACGATTAATATTAATAAGTGTTATAAGCTAAAGTTATCTAAATTATGGAATTAATAAGCGTATATATCCTTCTTTTTTTAGCTTAATTATTCGTAATTACGCCGTTAATAATAATTGCGATTATTTGAGATTATTTTTAATTACTAATAATTACTGGTTTGGCAGTAATTACCGTTACGTAACTTAGTAAGTAGCCCGTATGCTCCTGCCTGACCGTTTTTTAAGACCGGAACTTGTCGAGTCGTGATACGATTTCCCCTTTTCCTAAATTTTGTTTTTAAGATTTTTTTTTCTTTTTCTTCGTTTGGTAAATATCCTTTTTTTTTTGCTTTTAATTATGTCGTTTCGCATTTCCAAAATTCGTCGTGTTCCCCGTTTTTCTACCGTTTATTACATTAACTTCGTAAAAGCCTTTAACGAATTTGATTACGAAATTATATTTTGATTTTATTATTTCTCGAAAAACATAAAATATAAAATAATAGAAAATATTTTAAGGTATAAAAAATATATTAATTGAGGTTGATCCTGTAATAATACCGGTATATTTATTTTTTCCTTATAAAATATTCGTTATAAGTATTAACGTTTAAAATGCGAAAAAACGTTTACCGAAAAACAATTATTAAAATTTTAACAGTTTTATTTCGAAATTTAACGTAAATATTAAGAAAAGATAAATAAAGTTTTTTTTTCGTTTTATTTATTTACGTAAATAAAAGGCGTTAATTCGTTCGAAAAACGTTATTATAATATAACGTAAGCTTTAATTATTAAATAAGTTAAAAAAATAAAAACGTTAGAAATAAAAGCAATTAAAGGCTGCCGTTACGACTATTATATTAACGTAAACCGTAATCGATTAGCCTAATATCTCGGCTATTAACTAATTAATTATTAATTAAGACGCGCCCGTTATTATTAATAAAAGTTCTTTAGTAAACGTTAGGCGTTAATAAGATTTTTGGCAGGTTCTTAAATATTTTCAAAATCTGGATATTTTTTTATTTAATTAGGTATTAGGTAAATCCGTTTTGTTTTCGTATATCAAATATTTTTTCTATTTCGTATGCTTATTTATCTTTTATTTTTATATCGTTTTATACCATATATACCTTAATCGTATTTGCTATTAATTCGAATAAAAAAACATGAAAAATTAAATAAAGTTTAACTTTTGGTAAAAATTCTAATTAATAATTATTTTTTAAGATTTTCTTAGCGATTTTATATAAACCGATATATTTAAAATCGAATTTTTTGCTAGGTTTTTTAGTTTAAATATTTTTTGTAACAAAAAAAACCATTTCCACCTTTTCGAAAATTAATCCTTTTAATTTTTTTAATTATAATATTTATTTATCTGATTTCGTACGAATTCCAGTTTTGTTTTTATTTCTTAATGCAATTATCGTAACTATTCCGACGTAAAAATCGTTTTAATATTAATTAGACCGTTATTACGTACTTTTTTATAAATTTCTGAAATAAAACCAAAATTTATGTTTATAGGTATTATTTTGATATTTTCGTCATAGCTGGTATTATAAGTTAGCTAAACGATCGGTAATTTCTTAACCCAGTTATTTTATTCGTAATTAATATAATATCGTAAGTAAATTTCCAAAATTTAATTTATTTATTTTATCTATTTATTTGTTTATAATTTAAATACGCTAAATAACTTATGATTTAAGCCGATTTATATTATAAAACCTTACCAAAATTTTGATACGAATATCGATCCTTTATTTAATATAATTTTCATAAATAATCCGTATATATTAAAAATATATTTAAAGAAAATATATGTCAATTATTCGGCGTTTATATCCTTATAATATGGTAAAAAATAAGAAATTTTCGTAAATCGATCGACGATTACAAAAATGCTATTGTAATATATTCCCGTAATTAAAATTTTTAATATAAGAAATTTAATAATAAAATCGAATATAATTAAATACTATGGTTATTCTGTAACTAATAATAGCTGTAATTTTCCGTATGGCTTATATCGTCGAGCCTTTGCTCTGGCGTAAATATCGTATTGCCGTATGATTTTCTGTATTATTAATTTTATTTTAAAAAAAATATATACGTTAAAATCTTTTTAAGGTTTTATGGATTTCTAGATATTCATATAACTAATATTCGTATATTTCTCGTATTAGATCTTTCTGGTATTTTTTTAAAATTTGCATTTTATCCGTTTTTTGGTTTTTTAAAAGATTGTCGTTATATTATTGGATTTTTTAATGCATATTACTAGGTACTGCCCGAATTGTCGCAATCTGTCGTAAGCGTAAATATCTTTCTGTATTAATATTAAAAATTATATGGTTAACTTTAACCAATTTTTCTTTAAAATCTGGTCGCCTATTTAAAATATCTGCTTTACTGTTTTCTAATTTTTTTTGGTAAATAATAACGAAATCGAAGTTCGCCAATTTTTTCGCATATTTTAATTATCGTCTTATAAGCTTTTTAGTTATAATAAATCGAGTAAAATTTTAATAATCCGTATAAATTTTAACCTGGTACAAACTTTCTTTTAAAAAGTACTTAAACTTCCGAAATGCCATAATAATAGTTATAAATTCTTTATTTAAAATGTTATAATTAAATTCGGCTTTTTTTAACTTGTACGAAAAAAATATAATAAAATATAATTTGCCTTAATTATTTCGTTATCCGATTACTACATTTAACGCATAATCCGAAATATCGGTTTTTAATTTAACGGGGCGGCTTAAATCGTATATAATCAGTATTAATTCGTTAATAATCGTATCCTTAATAACCTGAAATGCTTTTTCCGTATTTAACGTCCATTTGAATTATTTTTTTCGTAAAATTAGTTAAAAGTATAGCTATTTTGTTAAAGTTTCGAATAAACTTTTTGTAGTAATTTATAAATCCAAAAAATGCCTGTACCTCTTTAATTATCGTTAACGTCTATTATTTTATAACTGCAACGATTTTTTGGGGTTTATCCTAATATATTTTAGGATAATAATATATCTTAAATATTCCACTTCCTATATATGGAATTAACTTTTTTCTGCGTTAATAAATAATCTTACGTCTTATAAAGCTTAAAAAACCTTATAAACGTATTTTACGTATACTTTTTTCGTTTTTGAAAAGATAAGAATGTCGTCGAGATAGCAAACAACGAAAATATCGAGGTATTTTTATAGTACGTAATTAATTATTCGCTAAAAAGTTGCTAATACGTTTTTAAGTTTATTAATATAACCAAATACTTAAATAATCTATATTTCGTTCTGAAAGCTATTTTTTATTCGTATCCTTTTTTAATCCTGATAAAGTTATATTTATCTTTAAAATCGAATATTATGAACTATTTGACTCCATAAAGTCGGTTTTTTATTTTCGTAATTAAAAATAATAATATTTGATTTTTAATAATAACATCGTTTAATTATTGATAATTAACCATAAATCGTAATTTTCCGTTCTTTTTAAGTACGAAAAATATTAAATATTCCGCTGGTAATTTCGAAAATTAAATCTATTTTTTTATAACCGATTTTTTAAGTATTTTTTAAAAATGCGTAATTCGTTTCGGTTAAAATTGTAAATAAGGTAAAACTTTATTGAAAATTTTTCCTTAAAGATTATCTCATAATCTTATTTGCTATGTTTTAATAATTTCGTATTAAGTTCTTTTTTAAAAAGTTACTTATATTTATAATATTAAAATAACATATTAATTAAATTTTTTAATTTTTTAAATTATTGTTCTTATTGTTCCAAATCGTTATTTAATTATTTTAATTTCGCTTTAATAATAATAATAATATATCGTACTTTTCTTTAATATCCGTTTTTTTTTCTGATATCTTATTCCTTTAGGTAATAAGGTATTTATTATATTTTTATGCCTATATTCGTCACTATTATCGATCGAATATTAAGATTTCAATTTTTTTTTATTTATTAATAAATAGTAAAACGAATTTTACTTAGTTAATTCCGCCGTTAATCAAAATTCCGTACTGGCATATTTATAGTAATCCTAAGATTATATCGTAATTCTTAAATGAAACGATATCAAAATTAATCGTCTAATATTATCCTTTAATAAAAATCTCGAAATAATTAATTTCGCGTATAATTTTCCGTTATTATAAACGAATTCCTAACCTTCGGCATTCGTCGCTATATAAGGTTCTAACTTATATTTTTATGGTAATTTAAGCTTATTAACCATATTTAATACAATATAATTTCCGCCTAAAGTTCCGTAATTTACCATTACAATATATTAATACGTTCTAATTCGTATTTTTAAGGTAATAAGGTTGTTAACGTTTCCTATCGTCGCGTTTAAAACCTTTTTTGGAAATTTTCTTTAATTTTTTTAAATCTTATTATTTTGCAGTTCTTTTATAAATAATTTTTTTAACTTTTATTTAAATTTATCAAACTTTACTTATGTTTTTTCGTTTAACGCATTAAGCTGTTATATTTATTATTGTTATCGGCGTATTATTTCTTTAAACCGTATTAACTGTTCTTAGTTTTTTTGTAATTTTTCTCCTTATCGAATAAATTATTCTTTTATGTTTACAATTGCATCCCATTATACGTTATTTTAGCTATCGTTCTAAAAATCTTTTATAAACTAACGTATCTTTTCCTTAATAACCTTCCTTTGTAAAGGTCGGCCGTAAATACTAATTCGAAATAAAAGTCCGTAATAACTTTTTAATAATACTTTTTTATCGTACACTAAATTAACTCCTTTTCTGTTTAATAATTATATTATCCATAATAATAAAAAAGTTTTCCTATAAATATTATTTTCCTTTAAGTTAACTTTTTGCTTCGGTTAATTGTTAAATATTTTTTAAAGTTATGGTTCGAAAATATTAATATTATTATTTATTATTTTTATTATGCCCGATATGGTTTAAAAAATCGAATCTCTTATAATACATTCAGATAATTCGTATATAAATATATTATTTCCATTTTTCGTAATCGGGATATTTTCGTTATTAACAATATATAGCATATATTTTACTATATTAATCGGGTATTCCGGAACAAAGTTTTTCTGTCCAATCCCGGTATTCGTATAACCATCCTTATAACGCTTTTTATTATGTTCGTAATACTTATTAAATTAGCTTTTTAACTTTTCGTATTTTTCGTCGAATTTCTTATCGTAATAATCCTTATTAGACCTTTTACTTAAAGCTTGATATATACTTGGCTTAAATTATATTAATAACTTTATTATCGTTTCCTTAGTTATTTCTGGATTATCTTTCCAGTATAAGGGTCTAATTATCTTATAATAATTTTTTGGGTTTTTTATATTTGTAAACCTTATGTCCCGTTTTGCCATAATTAAAATATTTAATCTGGTTCTAATCTTATTTATAAGTAACGCCAAGTTCTATAAATCCTAACGCCGTTCCATAAAAAATAAGGGGTACGTCTCGTTTTTTTCCTATATTAAATTTATATCCCGAACGTAAAACATATGATTCTTTTTTCTTTTATCGTTTTTCAAATTGTTAATTATTAATCTTAATTACTTTTGCAATATACCGATTTAAGGCAATTAATCGCTTAATCCAAATAATCTTATTTTTTATATTATTTTTTAGCCTTTTATAAAATATATTAATAAAAATATCGGTTTCGTCGTCTTCTTATCCGGCCTTGGCCGCAAAATTCTTAAAGGTCATAACGTATTTAAATATAAATCCTTTTTATCGGAATTATAGAAATTATTAAACCGTTAATTGTTTTTTATTCGGATTGCCGAAATTATCGCGTACTTTATTTTCGAAATTAGTATAAATTAAAAAAATCTTATTAATAAAATTTTCCTTATTTACCTTTCTTACTTTTAAAAAGTTTTTTATAATAGGCTTAAATTAATTAACCGTATCTTTTATTAAACATATTTTTATTATTAAAACCATATCCGTTAAGTTATTAAAATCTAAAAAACGAAAATAAATTCGTACTTAAGTTAAAAAAAATCTAAGGGTTACCCTTTTTATCGTAAGGTTCTGGTATTTTTGGTTTTATGCAGGCGAAAAAAGGTTAAGCAAACGTAACCCTAAGTTATCGGACTTTTTTTTCCAACTCTCGAATTCGAACCTAAAACTGCTAAATAAAGGTTTTCTAAATACTGGTCAATATTTTAACAATATTAAATATTGCTTAAAATTTAACGGTATTATTAAGTAAAAATTTATAATATATAATAATTAAACGGTTTAACCAATTATTAAACCTTAAGTCGACAAATTTATATTAATAAAAATATCGTAAAAATCTAAGTAATAAATATAGTAACATATTACATCGCTTAATATCGGAAATACCTTATTGCAAACGATTAATATTAATAAATATTATAAATTAAAGTTATTTAAATTATGGAATTAATAAACGTATATATTTTTCTCCTTTTTGGCTTAATCACTTGTAATCACGCCGTTAATAATGATCACGATCACTTAAAATCACCTTTAATCACTAATGATCACTGGCTTGGCAATGATCACCGTCACGTAACTCAGTGGGTGGCCCGTATGCTCCTGCCTGACCATTTCTTAAAACCGGAGCTTGTCGGGTCGTAATATAAACGTTTAGGAACAAAATTAAGTGACTTGACTTTTATGTCGATATTTTGAAATTAATATTTTTAAGGACACGATAATTAATTATAGGCGTTTAAATAACCTTTTTCCATATTTTATTAACGTTTTATTCGGTCGTTTTGCCTTACGAAAAGTTAAGGTTATTAAGTAGAAATATCGATACAACGCGAACGAATTTAAAATAATAAAAAATATAAGTAAAAACTGTTTGATCTTTTAAAAAACATTTAAAAACGTATTCTTTTAAAAAGTATATTTAAAAAAGGTTAGATTATTATCATTATTTATATTAACATTAATAGGCGTTTATTATTATTTTTCGTAATTTTTAACGGCGTTAACCTGTAATAAGAATAGTTTTTTAGTTCGAACAATACATTATACGAAAGCTGGTATTTTATTATATTAAAAAACGGCTGAACGAATACCGAAATCGGGTTAAAGTAATTTTGCGAAAATTTTATTCCTGATGTTAAATTCAAAAATCTGAACGAATAAAGGTTATTAATAATTAACGATTATAATAACTATATTATCGAGAAATTTATTAAATTAGTGTGGAGAGAATTGGTCTTAATCAATGCGGATAACCATTTTATGTCACGGTACGGAATGGGATTGTCGAAAATGAAAAACTGAATCCGATTATATTAATAGTGTTGAACCTCGATGACTGAAAAATGACAGAAAATATGCTAAGTGGTGATGGTGGCTAATGATACCTAGGAGTTGAACCTATGGCGAAAAGAACTTCTTAATATACATGCGAAACTCGAGTTTTCTAATCAGCCGAGCCTGATTATAGATGTAACACTCCGCCCCACTTCATTATATAAACGTACTTTTAAAATAAGATATATATTACTTTTTTGCTTATTTACGTTTCCTTTAATTTTCAGCTTTTTGATATAAATATATTTATTACTTTAAAACAAAAATTCCGTTAGTAATTTCGAAAACGCTATTACGAAAGAATTTTCGAAATTATTAATAAAACCGATTTCTTTTAAATGTTTTCGTAAACATAAAAAGAGTTATAATAATTTCGAAATATATTATAAATAATTAAAAAATAATAAATTTGCATTTTAATAATAAGATAAAAATATTAAATAATAAGTACGTGAAAATAAAATAAATAAAAAGAAATATACTCGTTCAAAAATCGATTCGTGCTTTAAAAAGTTTTAATTTTTTTATATTAAATAATTGTTTTAAGTATTAAAACGCTTAAACTATTTAAAAAATTATCTCGTTTCGAAAAATCTCCAGTAAAAGTTAATTTAACGGACGGGAATTTGACCGTACGCTTTTTATTCCGTAAATTCGTTAAGAATCTTACCGATAAATTCATTAAATTTATAGCCGCCGAAATTTATAATAATAATTAATTATAGCCGTTAAAAAAGCAAAACTTAAAGTACGTAAAAAAGATATAACCCGAACGGAATAAAGATTTCGTAAAAATGATTTTAGTTAAAAAAAATTAAGATAAGGCTAAAAGCCTTTATAAAGACACGTTTTATCGTTATTCGACAAAATCAGTAGTAAAACGAACTTTTTGAAAGCAAAAAAAATAGCGAAGTAAAAATGGATTGCATTATTGTACGCTTTATTTAATATAAAATTAATTAATTAAATGATTATTAAGATATTATTATTTGTATCTGCTTGAAGGCGATAAGACGTTAGTTATAACAATTTTTTCGCTAGCTTTTCGGCGATAAATTTTAATTCGCCCAGTTAATCCAATCAACATTTTTAGGAAAAGCTACCTTTAGCTACACCTATTTTGCGTTATGATATAGGTACCAATACCTGTTATTATTATAAATTGCTACGCTATATTCTAAGTAACGTAAATTTGTGTATTTGGCTAACTGGCGATTTATAATATTATTACTTATAATGTAAAACCCTATTCGTCGTATACCGCGATAAAAGTTACTTAGGCAAACCTAATACTTTGAAACGGATTTCTCTGAGACTCTGTGATGCTGATTAATAGAGATTTTTATATTACTAGTACGAAAGGAGTTTATTAAAGTTTTCTAGCGGCCGTTAAAAAGTAACCCGAAATGCCGAATTGTTATGGCTGCACGATACCATCACGTCACCAGGGCAAAAGATCGGTGGAATGATCGCAATTGTGGCAATCATCCTGGTGCTTACAGCTGCATATATACTCTGGAGCTCTTACGGGTGACCAGGCCGTAACACGAATACCTTTATTTATTAGTGTTTTGCGAAAAGTAGTTACGTTTCGATGCGATTTCTATGCCGGTTTGCCTTATTTCTGCAAAAGAAAATAGTTGCTAATGATAACATAAGGCAGAAAATTATATATAAAGGCCTATATAACGTTATGTCGAAATCTGTAATCTTATTTAAATTTAGATTTTTATTAGTTACCGAAATTAATGTTATTTATATTAAGGTTATATTTATAAGCGATTCGAAATATTGTAACTATTTTTTTTCGTTTTATTTCTAAAAAACTGCGGGCAAAAATTTTATATTCACTTTTTGCTTTAGGTTTTTTTTCTAATTAATGGAATCTGTTTTTTCGCTGTTTACTTAATGCTAAGAAATAAAACGATAAAATTATTAGCCTAAGTAACTTAATTTATCTTATTATTAGGCGTTAAAAGTTTTATAGCTTAGTTATATAGTAAAAAAACGCCTTTAGCCTTTTTTAAATTAACAAGCTATTTCGTTATTTTTTTTCGGGCGGTTCTTATTATTAATTAATTAATTAGCTGTTTCGCCATTATACGTTTTTTTTCGGATCGTACTTATTATTATCAATTTTTTTCGCATAATTTCAAAAAAAATTATAATATAAAGAATACGTTATTAAGGAATATATGATACGGGAGGTTATAAATATTCCGAAGTTTATCCATAAGATAAATTATTATGCATTAAATTAGATTTAATAAATCGTTATCTTTTTTATCGATTTTTCTGATTTTTACTTGTAGAACGCCTATAGAACCGCTGTTTTTGCCTGGATAATGGCCAGTTTATATTATAAATAACCTATAATAAACTAGGATCTAGGCCTTAAAGCCGGTATCGTTAACTTTATTCGGGATCGTGGTATTAAAAAGTAACCTGTCGTTATACCATATAATATATTTATCCATATTAATATTGGACCTTAAACTATAAAGCTTAAGTATTTTTTTGTATTTATTTAACTTATTTATTATAACGTTTAAAAGGTGACCTAGGTTAACGTTCGTAATCCTAAACCCGAAACCGTCGATAAATAACCTGTTATCGATTGCGAAAAAAAAAAGCTAATAATCGAGTGATACGGAAAAAGGTTCAAATTAAGCCAGTACGTATCGACCGACGTTTTCTTATAATTATATATATAAATTAGGGTTAAAAAAAACAAATATAGTTTTTCAATATATGTATTATATTATTTATAACCGCAGGAACGTAATTTTGTTTTTCTATTCGAGCTTATAGTTTTTCGTTTATTACACCTATTTTTTAATTAACTAAGGTAACATAAAAATGAAAAACAGTTTTAACAAAGTAAATAATAACGGCCTTACTTTAACCTTGCGTTTATCGAGAATTAATGGCTTAAAATAAATCCTAATTAACGGATTAAACGGCGCGTTAGAGCGAAAAGTGCCTTTATCTGTAGGGTCTTTTTTATACGCATTAGGGTCCAGCTGTACGGCTGGAATTTGTAAATCTATTTTAACGTCTACAGTTTTCCGCTTCGGTCCTATTTTGGCTTGATTTTGTATTGAAAATTGGCAGGAAACGCGGTGTTAATCGGAAGAAAAAGATAGCAAAATCGTTGACGTCGATATTTGGAGCACCCTCGCATACGCGTTTCTGTGAAGTAACGCAACTTAGTGAAGCTTTAGTGGGCTTTTAGTGGACCTAGTTGCTGTTCTAGGCTAATTGGCCCACTAAAAAATTGTTATGACTAACGTCTTGTCGCCTTCAAGCAGATAGAAAAGTTGTTGTGGCGATGGCTTCAAAAATCAGTAGCGCGGTAAAGAGATAGGGCGTTGATGGAGGGGTCGCCTTATCTTATAAAATTATCTTAGTATTAAATTATTCTGATATAAATAGAGAGAAAGGTTAATAATTAGAGAGGTAAGAGGTTAATCCGAATAATAAATAAGGACAGTTTAAACCCTGTCGTTTAGTTATTAGAAACCAAGTACTATTAGGCTAGAAGAGTGAAGTCTATTTGGGTTATGAGTGTGTTCGAAATCAACACCATGCGTCTAGATGCCAATTAGGATCCGTTTGGTACCCCCACAACTAACCAACTCACCAGCTACCTACCATTCGCCTGGTCAACGGCATGCGCCGCTTCAGTTGCTGTAGATAGATGTTGAATACTTAAGAATGGCCTTTTAGCAGGCTTCTTTTATAGACTTCCTCACACGAGGACCCATTCGAACGGCGACGCAGCAAATAGAAGGGAAGAAATTGAATACAATAATGGAAGGGCTTCAGCGAGATTAAGACATAGATTCAGAAGGGGTTATGTAATTAGCTAATAGTTGCCCTCCTGGCCTAAGTCACCAGGTATAATGGACTCTGTGTGTCTGTGTGTGACTAAGCGACGCTCGACCTCTTGAAAGTCAAAATATACCTGCCCCCTGCAGCCTCTGTCAGACCATAGAGAACATCTCCCCGCTTATCATAGCTTAAATCCTCAGGGCTAGGAGGGAAGAACCCAACATTATCCTTGACCGGATTCCCTGGGACCCAGCTCATCAGATCGCCCTTCCTTGCTCCATTGCTCTGGGAGATAAAAATCTTATTATTGACTGAAACAGCACCTTGCATACGCTGGATGCCTACACAATAGGCCCAAACGCCACGAGCAGTTTTTCCACTAGCCACGAGCTTTCGCGTCTTATAGTCCAGCTCGTATTGGACCATGCGTGTCGGTAGGTCTGCGCTGCTCTGGTATTCACCAAGGATAAGACGGTCTGGACTTGCCGTTCGATCCAGTGCAATAAAAGAGTGTCTGAATTTAA
Source organism: Monosporascus cannonballus (assembly GCA_004154925.1). Taxonomy (NCBI): domain Eukaryota; kingdom Fungi; phylum Ascomycota; class Sordariomycetes; order Xylariales; genus Monosporascus; species Monosporascus cannonballus. The sequence goes on from QJNS01000753.1 coordinate 157,483, forward strand.
AGGATGGAGTCCACTTATACCACCTGAAATCGGTCAGTATTTAGATATTATTGGAGAACGATAGAGCTAGAACAAAACGTACCTGATCTGTGGAATAACGTATTTATAACCAGCGGCGGAATAGCTCCCATCGGCGTTCTTGCCAACGCCATCACCGGAGCTAACCCGCCAGATATTGCTCATATCGAAGACCCTGATTCCGTTGGACGTATCCACAACCCAAAGAGTGCTTCCATACCACGCAATCCCACCGGCATGGACAGGAACCTCTTTAAAGTTATCGGCTGCCTCCGGATAGACCAGCAGCGCATGTCGATACTTCTTGGTGGATTTGTTGATAAATGTAATGCGGACGCTCTTGTCATCGTCTCGGTGCCAGCTGACGAGCCAACCATCAATGCCCTCGTAGGTGCCCACGTCTAGGGCATCCGCTGTGGAGCTGATGCCCTGGGGCACCCATTTGTGCGTGTTGAAGTCGTCGAAATCGGGCTTTGACTCCCAGGCCAGCTTGCCATTTGGGCCAGTCATTGCATGGTTTCCGTCCTCGAAGACGTCCGAGACGTTGACCCTTTTGTCTCGGAAGATGGCGGATAAGGGAGCCAAGTTCTTGTTATCGCCTTGGTCGGTGAGGATGAAGTCGGCGGCATCAAGTGGGCCCACCTTGCACTGCTGAGCATGGGAAATTGCAGCTGTGGCGATGGTTAAGAGGATTGAGAGCTTCATGATGTTGACCTCGAACAAGGAGAAGAGTAACTAAGGGCAAGGGCAAGTGTAGGGAATGTTCTGAGTGCAGATGCTGCTCCTGAGATATCTTCGCAACAATATTTCTTTGGCGAGAATGGAACTCGAGGAAGGTATTTATAATCGGCTGGGACCAGGCTGCGTTCCTGATATGTTCTCTCCTGCCATGTTCGTGCTGTAAGGTTGAACTCGAGAAGGATATTTATAACTCAGCGGGGACAAGCCCGAACGATCAACGCCGAGAGATCAGCGCCGATGCAAACCCTGTGTGCTCTGCTCAGCTAGAATTAAGAGAGGGCGATCATTTGATGGGGCGGCTGAATGTGCTGCAATCAGAAGTTCCACTTTAACGGACTTTTGCAGCTGAGCAGTGGACGGACTGGGGTCTAATTATGCCGTCTTACAGGTGCGGAATTCTAGGTCAAGCACTTGTCATGGGTTCCCCACGGTTGGCAACAGGGATCATTGCGACAAAACCCAAAAATCATGAATAGGTAGGGAAGGCTATGAAATTAAATGAACTGTGTAGAATATCGTGTAGGTGGTCGTTCCAGCTCTAAAATGGGAGATTATTTAACTTCTGTAAAACAGCGAAGAGAAATGGAAATACGCGGTGTATCATGTATTCGTCCTCGTTTGCCCAACTTCTTATGGATAGCCGGCCCGTTTATAGTCCCAACGGTATTTCGTAACTATACTCGGGCGCGCCAGCCCACTGGGGGAAGGATTTTCCCGTACTCTGATATTGCTCGGCCGGCAGGAAGCTCTCCAGATCCGACCTGACGCAGCCGGACTTCGCCAGCGGTCTGGCTTCGAAGCGGTCCTCGATCCACCGGAGCCAGGTCTGCCGGGTGGCGTGCATGGTCGGAACGTGCTGCGTTCCGTTTATCACCAGATATTCTAGGTCATTTTCAGGGTTCACTTCGCAGGTGTCCCGGACTGTGGCGCTCGTGATGTCGAACGGGATGTACACGTCCTCGGTGCCTTGCACAACCAGGAGCGGGCCCCGGAACGGTTTCCGGCCCACATTCGCCAACTTCGCGTACGCATCGGCGTACCACGTGTCCCGGTAGTCTTCCCTCACTATCGCCTCTCCAGTGAAGTACAGCTGCTGACCCACGGCTATGCCGCCCTCGACCTCCCTGAGCAGTTCCGTGCGCGCGACCCCGAGGGGCGTCAGCCACTGGCTAAGTTCAAAGTCAGGGAAAATGGAGTCCAACATCATGCCGATCCAGGAGACGATAAACTCGGGGAGGCCGCCGAATACGTCGGTCGTGGGGCTGGCGGCTATCGTACCCAGGTAACCCCCGGCCAGGTCCGCGAACTCATCCGAGGCCAGCGCCTCCGCGACGCCCTGGCTGTGGCCCATGGCCACGAACCGCGGCTCCAGCAGCTCCGCGAACGCCTCCCGCGCGGCGCGCAGGGCGTTCAGCGCGTCACGGGCGCCCGCCGATGACACGAGGTACTCGTGCGGGATCGCAGAGCCGTCCCACGACTCCGACACGCCCAGTCCCGCGTAGTCGGACCCCACGACCGCGTACCCGGCCTGTGCGAGCGTGAACAGCGCCGCGTCCGCGTACCAGAGCGCGCGGTGCGTCGATGGAGCTGCCGAGGCAAAGAAGCCTGACGTGCCGTGCGCCCAAAGGACGGTCGGCGCCCTTGCCTTCACCGGGGCTATAACCGGAGCCGGGGCCGGGGAACCGCCGCGCCTCGAACGGCCACAGCACGAACGCCGAGGCCGGGACCACGGTGCCATTGGTGTTTGTCGTCGTGTAGAGGATGCGCGAGAGCGCCGTGTTGGGCGGGATCGCGAACGGCGCCGGGTCGGTGAAGCGCTGGGCCCTGAGGGGCGTCCCGGACGGCGGGGGTCCCGTAGTGTTCGGTGACAGGGGTGGTAGCAAGTAGAAAGCGTCCTCGCGGGGCCCACCGTTGGCGAGCTGCGAGCGGTCGAAGTTGATCACGGTGTTCAGGCTGGCGGCCATATCCTCGGAGAGGCTTGCCTTCTCGATCTGCGCCCGCGACAAGGCGAAGGACGAGTTGAACCCCGTTGACTGAGGCGCCACCGTTGCCTGAGCATTGGTGCCGGCTACCGTCGTGAGGAGTAGAAGTGTGCGCAGGTTATGCATTGTGGATGTGATTCTTTTCTCTTGTCTAACTTGCTGTCGAAGTTCTCATCCTCCCTCGTGCAGCAAAGCGGCAGCGTCTATTTATAATTTGTCACGACCGCAGGATCAATTTCTAATCGCCCTCCAACGCCAAAATCAGTAGAGGTCGACTATACGAATAGAGCCAACTATTGAATCCTTCGTCAATCGACATCGTGGTCGGCATCACTACATTGTTCGGTCGCTGTAGTCCATGGGGTTTTACCTGGGAGTCAGGAGAGAGGTTGTGGGGATATAACTGGAGACTCACGCAGAGGGCCAAGTCCACCGACCTCCGTGGCGTACGACCGTGCTCAGGATGTTGTTAGGAATCCGGGGGTTTCCACCAGGACAAATGGGGCTAGCCCTATTCGAAATGGCTAAAGGTTAGGAATATTCTTCCTTACCTTCCATAGCTTCCCATATCTTTGGATTATTTACCCTTCGATTAATAATAGAAATTATGGATTAATAAGTGAATGTTGTGCATATTAGCACGATTATTGTTATGGCACCCACAGTACGGCTTACTTAAGCAGCCACATGGTTATATATACGCAGGCGCTACACGCCTGTTTAGATAGCCTTCCCCCTTTCCCTTCTTGTGTTGCAACAGAATATCCTCCCGAGACCTAAGGGACGATCGGCGCCGTGACAACTATTTGTTCTTAGATATAATCCGACATCCCCCAAGCAGTTACAGGAAGTCCATAGCTTTGATATAATTTTATTAGTAGATGTGGCGATTTGTTGTTTGAGCGTTGAAAGGGTCAGAAGGGCTTTGATTTGTGACCCTAGGATTACAAGGGCAAAGGAGCCAACAGCCTATATGTGGCTGCTCCCCACCCCTATTGGAAAATGTGAACCGAGACAGGACCCCGGACTGAAGACTTGCAACACTTTGCCCACAAATTTAATACAACACTTCTTGGGCCTTCACTTCACGTTCTCCCATTCAAATCCTTGCAGGGAAGCCCCTTCTCCTGTTTTACATTCTTACATTTCACAATCATTAAAACCATCTCTGCCTACTTAATATATAAATTAAGTGGCATATGTGTCGTTACGTAGCGGTGATGTATCTCATAATTAGCGGTTGATGCATATTTTATCATTCTACCTTGCCCGGATACCTAGGTAAAGTTGACGTCTGGGGGCGGGTCAACTTTTACCCCTTCGACCGTCTAATGAACTATATGGATTGCACCTAGACGTAAGTCATTCTTGGGGATACCCAGATTGGAGTAGTAACCGAGGTCATCGCGAATGCTATTTAGGTCTTCACATCCCCGGCCGTGCCCCTCCGGCCGGGGAAACATACCATCTCTAATCCGCCCTCTAAGTACACAAGGTCAAACCAAACCGTCCGGTTCCTTTTAACCACAATGCCTATTCCCAGCTTTGCCGTCAGCTAATCTTGGTTTTTTTTTTTTTTTTTTTTTTTTTTTTGCTTGCTTTAAAGCGGAACCGGAGCATGGGGAGCAGGGGGGATGGTAGCGATGCCGAATTAGAAGCCAGCACCGCTATTTGATGCACATCCCGAGTCAATCCCTTGTGTGATCTAACCCAGTCACTTACTCCTGAAACTCTCTCTAAACTGGATGGAATTTCCATTGCCAATTGCCTATCTCATCTTGGCTTTGACCTGGAATCAGCCGTACGTAATTTCTCGGTGCAGACACCGGCCGACCGCAGTCGGACCTAGCCAAAGCAAAACCAAGATCTAGAATTACATAAAACAATTAAACTCAGAGAAGAGAAGAGGGAGAAGTCTTCCAAATGTTCCGAAATATATTATTATTTCCTTTTGGGCCCTTGACAAGTTGAAGCATCTAAATGCCTGCTTTCCCCATTAGATGCCTGAAAAGGGGGTACATCCGCCAAGCAAATGCCTTGAGGCTTAAGGGAATTGGGGGGGGGGGGGGGGGCGGGT